>QOVD01000013.1:0-66106 GCA_003521225.1 Tuber microsphaerosporum | reverse complement strand
GTTCCTGTGGTCGCCTGTAGTCACCGATCGTCACTCATAGTCTGCTGCTGCCTCCCGTCATCGACCATGTTTCTCCCGCTATACACCTCCCGTATTCAGGCACACCCTACAAACTATTGTCTCAGGCAGGCCCATCGTCCTTGGTGACAATGGCCGTCTTTAGATTTTATGGAGGAGGACGAGATATCTTTCGTCGTCCAGTCCCGTCCAGGGCTCTTGGCAGTCCGTCCTCCGGACCGTTGAGAACACTAGGCAGGTTTGTGCATTAGTAGATCTTCATTTTTCCAGGTCTTCCTGCTGATGCCCACATGTCCTGCGCTGGATTTGATGAGTTAGGTTGTTGCTACGCTTGTCATGGAGATAAGAATGGATTGAATACCTTCAAAGGGTAGTGGTAAACACTTATCTATTCTTGGCTGCGGGATGCAACATCCATTCCCTTGCCTGCCCTTCCCTTCACTGCGTCGTGCGTTAGTTTCTCATCCTTAATACTACTATTTACACTTGCTACTTGTAAACAATTGATTTGGAGATATATTCTACGAAAGAAGAAGAGGTGACATATGATACAACAGCATAAGTATCCCCGGTACTTTATTTCTTCTATACGATCGCCAAGGAGATTAGCCTGCTAGTGGAGATTACCTAAGGCTTAGCTCAAGAGCGCTCGCCTTAACCATAATACTAACCTATATTCGTCGCTCTGGTTTGCCGGGAAATGATACCTATACGGTATCTGGGCGAGCACAGGACAACCTTTCTGGAAAAAGCATAGGGTTTTAAATATAAAGTTACCACCTTAGAAACAATCTAGCGTGGAAAGCATATGACACCAAAGCAATCCTTCATAGCCAAGTTGTGGGGGCGACGCCAATGGCACAATGCTGCAAACTCAGAATGCCGGACCATGAGGTCGGATCAAGCTGGTATCTGTAATTTCCCTAAGCGTGGCAAGAAGAATAAGGTGGTTCCCAAAGGTTGATGGACTATTTCGGTAATGCAACCCCTCGAGTATCGTGAGACCTCGACTGATCGAATATAAATATATGCTGTAACTTAGGGAAACACTGGATCTAAGTGAAAAATTAGCCATCAAGGAAGGAACGAAGGAACATTCCTAAGGTGTAACTTGTAGCCAGAGAGGCATAGTGTCAGCTGATCCTCAGGTAACATAAGGTCGATGTCTCAGAAGCAGGTGATGTTTACTGGTATCCGTTGGCAGTAGGGGTGCCGGGAACGCAATTTTACCTGCCTAAGTGCAGAATGTAAGGGAGTTTGCAGAATTTAAGTTATATTATATAGTCGCACCTCGCTATCCCCAGCGGCCAAAATCTAGGATTTTCGTCAGGGTTAGTAGGGAACTGGGGATAGTGGAGAGACACCCATTTTGCCATGATAATTTCTCGTCATAAAAATTGTATGGAGTATACTATTTTTTCAACTAGCCACAGATAGTATTAAGCTTTCAGGTTGTCTATGTAGTTGGGAGATAGGCAGCATTGCTCTTTAGAACTATCTTTCTGCCAACCTAGACATAGCAACATTTGATCCCATTACCAACAAATCGACCCCCCCTTTTTGCTCCTGTTATGTCTGTCCTCTAGTCTTTCTCTCTCACCCTCTCTATGCAGTGTGGCTAGATTCTGAGTTGACGTTGTTAGGTATGGAAAATTGATTGAGTATAGTTTACTGGGTGGAATGAGTTCCTTAGCAACTGTTATGGAATTAATTAGCTAAGAAAAGAGTGAACAACCAGCATAGCCCACTAGGAGGAGCAAACAATAGCAGAATCTTACTCAATAAGGGCTGAATTGAGTGCTTGTAGGAAATGATCATGTTCGCTTGTGCAATTTGTTGAGGTTTCGAATCCTATTAAAGGAATATTGGCACCGGCGATTACCCATTATGTTTATTCTTATAATTCAATTTATCCAAAAGATTAGTTGGTCAATTAGGAATACTAGTATTTATTCTAATAGCAATTGTGTCAACAACTTGTAAGGCTTGCTCCAGAGGGTACAAGATATGAAATTCTTAAGAAGTATCCTTAAATTAGAAATGAAAAAATGCTTTAAGATTGTGGGAACCGAGGTATGTGGTCCTCAGAGATCATACGAATCCGAATACCCTAGTTTCCCGGGGCAGCGAAGCACGACTGTACTGCCGGTGTACAGTAATGGTCACTTGGGCATTTAGTAGAGCAGAGATGTCAGATCGTATTCGATGTTTCCATGCTTGGTAGATGGCTAGCACATAGGCAGTTTGTGAGGGATTTTGAGAGCTTGGGATAGATTGCATAATAACATAAAAACCGATTCAACTGAGATTGGGAAAATCGAAACTCTCGAAAAATCATGGATTCAGGTATGATAATGGGATAGGTTTCCGAAGGATCGAGGCTAGAATCTTGATAGCCAAGCTGCAGCATTCGTAGCCAAGTGTTAGAAATTGGTGAGTTTTAGGGGAAAAGTCACCTGGCCTAAGACATCGCCGCTCCACGGTCCTGAGAACATATGCAGTATCTGGGCCGGCCACTTCTTTCACAGAGGAGACCAAAATCACGGTGAGCTATGGTTTCTCTACCCTGGTATGGTAACAAGTCGTATGGTGCATATTCCCCTAAACACTTGGGCAAGTGTTTGTACAACACTTAAATAGCTCAGTGGTTATACCGTACCAATGGTTTATACAGTGGGGCTCGAGTACCAGTGAGGTGGTAAAATTTCAGCCACTGGGCCTAACTCAGAGTCCGGTGAGGAGTCCCAAAACGAACAGAGCACCTCATTGTTTTGGCTCACTGGGATTGTATGGAGCGCCGGCAGATCGCAGTTGCTGTCCTATTATCAACATTGAGACTCATGGCTGGCTGATAATGCTATGTTCCCCGAAACCCAGTGGCTGTTTTCGGACAGGGTTTACTAAAGGCACAGCTGGTGCCGCAGAGTCCAGGGTTTGTTTCTACAATAGACATAAATTTTTCTCAGAGCGTGGTTGGCTAGACCCGTGGGACGTTATCTGTGACTTGTTCGAAGAGTGCAAAAATTTTAGAAGGCGAGTCTCTAGGTTATCAGGTCACACACTCTCACAGCTACGGTACTGTTCATAGGAACTCGATCTTCGGAGTGAGGCATTTCGCAGTACTGGTTCTAACCACCCGCTTCATGCCCGCCCACCACTTTGCCCACTCTGCGGACTATAGGTACGGGACAAAGAGCTTTCCCCCAATCCTCTTAAAGCACACAGCTGATATCATAGGCAGGCAGCTAGCGAGTTGGTATCTAGCAAAACATCGCAAGATCTCATATTTCGGGCTACAAGGCGTTGAACCATTTCAAAGCCCAGAAGCTCTCGATCGGCCCTTGGGGTTCAAGATACTCGGGAGCGATAAAGTGCGAGGAGTGAATCCAAAGCCGATCCCTCAATAGTGCTCCAACCCACTTGCCTCCTTTTAAACCGCACAGCAACCTCTCGGAGCAATCTCCTTACCCCTCCCAACAAACTCCCAGAGTGGAAGGACCTTATCGCAGCTAATATCAACAAGCAACCAATGCTGGCGTCCAATAACCACACCTCTAAGACCTCACATGCAAGCCCAACACTAATGATACCATTTCCGCAAATATATTCTCTTTTTTCTTACTGGCTCTGGACACCCCCGTGACAATCTTCGTGGCTTGAACAAACAAATTTAACAGGACAACAGATCATTCCCAAACACAACCCTGGAAGAACTCGGTTTGGGAGGCTTCACTGGCACAGAAATACGAGCTGCCGCGCTTGACTCCCGCCTTTATGCAGAAGTGAAAATCTCTTTTTTGTGAGCCGAGATTTAGGAGGAATTACAAAGTGCAGCTGTTGCAGTACTTGTAGGTGTGAGCCTGGGTCTCTGACTCGGAATCTTCCGGCTGTGAGTGTCTTGGACTGGATTGTAATTTGTAACTATGGGTATTGCTTTTGCTGTGCCAGATTTTGTTTGGTTATGATTACGTTTTTGACTTAGACCTTCTAGAATATTCTGAGCTGGAAGACATATCTTCACAAAGTCTCACTCGGAAACGTTTTCTTGGATTGCCCTCTGTCTGGATATCTTGGTGATGAACGAAAAGCCTAGTAGCCGAGAGCGGGTTGATTCTTCGGGCTCTATGAAAAATGATTTACCTATCCGCCTGAAGGACACGGTTTGACACATATGGCTGGATAGAACCAAAGGATTCCGGCCTGGGTGGTGGGGAGGGTGGGTGCTTGGGCGGCGGTCTAGAGACGAAAACTAAGCGCAAGTTTAATTGGCGCGGATACTTGCCGACCGCACACAACTCAGCAGGGTAACTCTGTAGAGCTCCGCCGATTCAAGAGAATGTTTGGAGTAGGTCCCTTGATATCCCTTCCTTCTTGTCCCTAGTATTAGAAAATGCTGGTGTTTCCGCTCTTTGGATTTAGCTTTGGATGTCGCTAGTCGGGTGGTTTGTAGGAGTTGGCTGTGGATTTTTGGAAATTCTCAGTGTCATTAGTTGTCGTGTCTGCCTTGTGGGAGAAGCGGTGGTTTTACAACAATATACTAGGAAATAATATTTCTAGCTGGTATTCCTGAATTATCGTGATGGGCACGCACGATAGGAGGTCCCGGGAGTTTTAGAGTGGCAGGAGCTCTGAAAAGTGTCATTTACCTAGGGGGTGTTTAGCTCGCTGTGATAGCGGTGATTTCGAGCCATGACTTGGAAATCATATTTGAAATCCTGCTTTGAAATTAGCTCTCTGCTAACTGTGACTTCAATTTTCAATTTTCCAAATCGCATTTTGGGACCAACTCTGTGGGAAGGCTTCAAGACTCACTTGCACTTACCACCGAGACACTTAAGGGTACAAAACAGAAATATCGTATCCCTAAATATTCACACTCTCTGAAATTGTCTCGAATGATGATTTGAAAACGCTACCAAGCTAAACACTATGAACATCTTGAATCGCGATTTAGGCCCAAATCATGGTGCGCAAAACACCCCCTTGACCGTTTCCTTTGGTGGATACAGTACCGGTAGTTGCAGGTTTCTTCCGGTTGCTAAAACTTGGGTATTCGGGTTGGCTAAGAGCAGACCATCTCGCCATTCCAAAATATTTTCTATCCGCCCCTGACACACAGGCGTTGCTGTGGCCACAGTACCAATATCAATTGTGCCGGTTTCCCGTGTTGTTGCACAGTAAGGTTCTTAATATACCATAATATTATGGTGTCCGACAAGTCGTGTCGTGATCGGGGGAAGATCCCTAAATCCCCTTTCGATACTTTCCAATCTAGCGCGTAGATCTGACAGGTCTACTCGTACTAGCAGTACCGGTATTGTCTCGCGGGCGACGCAAGTTAGCGTTGGCACTGTTTACGATCTTGCTTTGTGATCCCACGGTGAGATTGCTTTCTTTCTTTTTTTTTTCAGGGGAATTAAAAGGGGGAGGAGTTCCGATAATACTAATTTTTACCGGTAAAGGTCTCCAATGTCCACAGGTTTTTACGTTTTATCCCCCCATACCAAAGATTATTAGACTATCTTAAGATAAATAAGCTTTCTTTAGCGAGCACAATAAAATAATTGTAATATTTTTGAAACAGCATATATTAATAATATAGTTAGAGTAGCCTTACTCCAAAGGAAAAGATAATGTTATGGTCCAATAGCAGATGCTCCTTCATTGATTCTGTAGGAAGGAGTGAGTAACCAGAGGCTTACACATTGTGAGGTGAGGGAAATTGCAATGTTGCAAAAATACTTCACCTGTTGTCTTGCAATATTCTGCGACATTACTGTTTTCCTCACTCTGAAACCTAAGTTATAGGGCTGGTTGTCCTTTGCCTTTTGCATAGAATAAGGGCTGGAGCATCCGCCATCTGACTGAGATGTTATACTTTTCTTTGGAGTCAGCCTGCTCTGGCTACCGGTAGACTATATAGAAATATGCAGTTTTTAAAAATATTACAATCTATTTTTAGTTGTCTGATACCGGAGGGCCCAAAGCTTATTTATCTGGTTATCTGATGATCTTAAGGGAGTCTGACAATCTTATGGTATGGGGGGGACAAAACATAAAAACCCGTGGTATCGGAGACCTTTACCGAATTCTTAAACGAGAGAATTCCTCCTGGTTAGTGATCTATATCCTTGCGGATCATCACCAGGATCCCTCGTAGTTCAGGGTGAAGATATTAAGGGCTTGACACCCCCTTGTTCAAGCCCAGGAACCATTTGGGCATTGAGGCGACTTGGGCTCTCAATTCTTTTCTCCCTTGCCATCGATCTTATATCTTTCTTTCTGTGTTTTTAAATTTTCCTCGCTCCCCCTAAACTTCCTATCACCATGTCTTTTCAAGAGAAAGGAGACTCCGAAAAATACGGGAATCCACCGACCACTGCACAACCCATGCTACCAACGACAGGAATACAGATCCCCGCGGCCCCAGCGACGTCTAGGGATAGGATACATCCTGCGTTCTACGTGAGGTAAGCTCACTCCTCCTCATGCGGAACATTTGAGATAGAGCTAATTTCCTTTTGCTTTTACAGCGTGTGGATTTCTCTGAGTTCCGCCGTCATCCTATACAACAAGTGGATTTTGGATCCTAAAACCACAAACTTCCGTATGAAAATCCTTGAGTAGACGTTGCCGTTGTGTTGGGTAATTGCTGATCTTCGACTCAGGTTTTCGTACGACTCCTTGCTTCCTCGTCGATTACGCTCCTGCCAGTTATAATGGGTATTGAACTGACATTGGGCTTAGCGATATTCCTGACAACATGGCATCTCTTATTTTCCTGCTTTGCAACTCAGGTTCTCGCGAGGACGAGTACTTTGCTCGACGGCCGGAAGGCAGTCAAAATGACCGGGAAAATCTACTTGCGCTCTATTTGTCCAATTGGCCTGTTCTTTAGCTTGAGCTTGATCTGTAGCAACAAGGCGTATCTCTATTTGAGCGTATCTTTTATCCAGATGTTGAAGGTAACAACCCGTCTCTGCATTGTTCCGGGGCGAGCCGTTAACTATCATGTCAGGCGACCACACCTGTAGCAGTGCTTATCGCCGCTTGGAGCCTAAGAGTCGAGAGTCCGAATCTGAGCATCCTGAAGAAGGTTATCTTTATCGTCATTGGGGTCATGATCGCGTCTTACGGCGAGATCCTCTTCGATGCTAGCGGATTCATCTTCCAGGTTTTCGGAATTGGATTCGAGGCGATCAGACTTGTCATGGTCCAGAGATTGCTCTCTTCAGCAGAGTTTAAGATGGATCCGCTGGTCTCTCTGTATTATTTTGCACCGATCTGCGCAGCGATGAACTTTGCGTTGTTCTTGGTATTTGAGAGCGGTTCCTTGGGGGTATCGGATCTGCTGCGGGTTGGGTGGCTTACCTTTCTCCTGAATGCTCTCGTAGCGTTTTGTTTAAATGTCTCCGTGGTTTTCTTGATCGGAAAAACGTCTTCACTGGTCCTTACTCTTTGCGGTGTTTTAAAGGATATCCTACTCGTCTGTGCTTCGATGATCATCTGGGGAAATCCCGTTACTATCCTTCAATTCTTTGGTTACAGCATTGCCCTTTCTGGTCTCTTGTATTATAAACTTGGTGCCGACAAGATCAACGAGCAATATGCACGTCTACGAGGATTGGCACCCGGCACACGAAGCCTAACAAACCGCCGGTTAGGAATTGGTGCTGCTACACTTTTCGCAGTGATGATCTTGGGAACAATGTACCAGTATCATGGTCGGTATCCTACTCGAGATACTGAACATGTGGGCGCACAGCCCTCCCATACCCCCTCGAGCTTCATCCCCAACAACCGTGGCTCTAGGAGCAGGCTTGATATTGTTATCGGTATGCTCCAGGAGGATACCCAAACAATTCATGATCAGGTTGAGGAAATCCTTAGCCTTCCACAGCTTTCAAACCTGGAGACCAAGGTGATAGTGTACAGCATGGATGAAACGGCCGACTTGGTATCTTTAATGAAGGAAGCCGGTGCGGATGCTGTCGAGAAAATTCCCAACATCGGTCGCGAGACTGGAGCTTATCTCAGTCATATCTTGAAACAGTGGGATAATCTTGCCGACCATACCCTTTTCCTCCATCCGGAGATTGAGGACTTTGATCATGTAAAGGCTCGGATTGAAGATTTTTTCCTTCCTTCTACCGGTATGCTTTCTCTCGGGTTTGGCCATAGAGAATGTTCCTGCGATACATGCCGTGATCCTTGGGTGTCGGCGAGTACGTGGCCCCGGGTGCCTCAGATCTTCTCAGCGGTTTACGGAGAGATATGTCCAAGCACCAATATCCTTCTGTCTTACGGCTCAAAGTTCATCGTCTCTTCAAAAAGGATCAAGGGAACGGATAAACATATCTACCAACACCTTAAGGAGATATTGGAGAGTGACGAAGAGCACTGGATTCATCAAGATGAGAGGCAGCTAGGCATGGAAGATGCTCCACACAATTCCTATTTCGGCCGTACTTTAGAGAGGAGCTGGATGATAATCTTTAAGTGCTCGGAGATGAGACTTGTTAAGAGTTGCCCGGGATTAGATACTAGAAGGAAGCCTGATGATTGGGATGATGTTTGCCAGTGTCTTGATGCCGAATAAGAAAACACTCAGTTTAGACTGCAAATGTTTGAAGTGTGGGCTTTACGTTTCTTGATCACGCTAGTGGTACTGTATATACCTTTTCTGCCGTTTCTTTTGAATACAGCTTGGTGGTTTCTTGGATGGACTTTAAACAAACGCTTTTTCCTTCTAATGTTCCTTTTTATTGGTAGAATATGCTCAAAGAGGTGGTTGGGGCTGTGTGCATCTTGTGTATTGTCTATCGGGTAAAGTTTTATTGAATTTTAATAGCACAGTATAGTGCCGGGGGTTTTCCCGTGTTTCGGGTCAACTTTAAAGAGCGAGTGCCGTGATTTCGTACTTGTGAGGAGTGAAGAGTGAAGGCATCACCTGGGTGGTTTTCGATTGCGCCAAGTCGCTGCCAAGATGTTAATAAGTTTATTTGGAAACCCTGCTACGGTAGCCCTACCATTCGAGCACCCCCTGCCCCTAAGGTAAGTGCTATGGGGTAGGCAAAAGTCGGGCGCACATGCTCCGTGACTGCTACAACCTCACTGTTTTGAAAATAAACCTTGTTACATGAAACCACGATCGAGTTTTGGACCAATAAGAGCCTGTTTGGCACCGACGGTTCCGTTCCGTTTCCCCATAGAAATAACCGTTTCCTTCCGTTTCCTTCCGTTTCCTTCCGTTCCAAAAAAATGTGAACAGGATGGCCATTTGGCAACTCCAAAATGAATCAACCCGTTCCCAAGCGGCCATTCCAAAACGGCCACTACAAAATGGCCTTAACAAAATGGCTGCCTTGTAAAATGATCACATGAAAGATATAATATTCAAATAAAATAGTTTCTTTTAAAAAATAATATTCTATTGTGACCTTCAAGTTATTCAAGTTTGATACCAATTCAATATTTACCACATTTCAATGACAACAAATGAGACCACCAATATGATAAATGCTGTCATGGTTCGCAGACACATTCAAATTGCAATTAGTATGGCAATTTACACTCACTTCTTTCTTCCAAACCAATATTAGGGGTAGCCGATAGTGCAACTGTGATATCGAGCTAAGCCTGGATATGTGTATACAGAGATTTGTCTAAGAAGGCTCGTGGGTAACTATCTCTCTTGAGAAGTAATTGTTTTGGTAAAAAGATAATCGAATAAAGATTTTATAGCATGATAACTTTTTATATTGATAAGATCTCTTCTCCAGTGCTTAATGATTCTTACAGCAAGGGAGGCACTTCAATATTTATATTCCATGTCTGAGTGCTCATGGGCTAACTAATAACTACTAACTAAAAAGTGTGAACACTCTCTGACCCTGACAACTGTTCGACCACCCGCTTAGGATCATGAAAACATACACTATTCTTTTAACGTAAGGGTATGTCATTCCCTTCAACGATAGGTGTGCAGAGTTCTCGTAGCCCAAAAGGAGCTCACGTAGTAACATTCTTCACCGAACCATGTAAGAAGTGACCAACTCCTTGGTCGTTGGACCATTCAATGCATACGAGTTCTTAGACTGCATACACATCAGGTTTCAGGATGACTCTTGCTCGCAATCGCACTTATAGCTAATTGCGCCCAATGTCTCTCCCTTACTGGCTGGTTCTGAGTGGGACCGCTGGTTTCCACTATGCATACTGGCATCTATTTCCCTCCTAGAAGGATTTCGTTCAAGCATCCACTCTTTTGTTTCCCTCAGCTCCCTTAACTTTGAAGGCTTATAGCTTTATGCGACGTTGACCAATTTGGTCTGAACGACTTGCATAATTTTGGCTAGGTTCTCTTCTCATATATCCTGCGAACAGCATCCAGTCGGACGGACGGCCGCAACATATATGGTGTCATTGCGAATAGTCCCTGGAGGGGAATTCATGAGTGCGAGTGCAACTACCACAGGTGCTGCAGTGAATGTAGTGTCCCAACGTTGGGGCCACAGGGGTATGACGGTCATATTTTTGAGGTCTGTATACAGGGGTCTGTACGCTGGATTCAAGTACTTTTATACATGGGCTTCCAATATGCCTAACAACCAACCAGTATATACTTTTAGACATTCTGGATAGCGGTAATTGGATGAGATACTCTGAGCTCATCCTGACCAGGTTATTGAACTCCTTCTTATACCTATTACAACCTTGATAGATCTTTGTGACTGGGTCATTGAACTCAGATTGCTGGTATCAACTCATCATGTTCTCCATAGAGGAACAACTAGTAATATTTTTATGAACTCTTAACCATTGAGCTACAAACAGAGAGGCATAGGAACAATTTCAACATAGTGGTGAAAATATTTCTAAATAATTGTATATATATCATGATTAATGTTATTATAATTTGACTGATAATAAATAAATTGTTTGCTAGGAACTTTTGAGAAGTATTGTGGGCCTTATTATCACTATACAAGACTTTTGTCCATGCTCTACCAAATAATATCCCAGTATGTATTTCTAACTAATGGAGTAATGTACTACCTTAGTGATATTCGTGGTACAATCGATGGAATACATAATTTGGCATATGTATCAGGCCCTCAACAGGCTCCCTACCAAAATCGTAAGGGTGCGATTACTCAAAATGTCCTGGCTGAATACAGCCTTGACTTGTACTTCTTCTATATCTCTCTAGGATGAAAGGGCTCAGCAAATGATGCACAGATATTAGAAAATGTAGAGCGTAATTGTGTTCCCAGAGAGAAAAATAATGTATATCTTGCAGATACGGATTACGGGTTACGAAAAGGATTTCTGATACCATATCATACTATTTAATACTATTTGTGTATGCAGGCACATTTCTAGCAATATTCTCAGACCAAAAGGAGCTTTTCAAC
Source organism: Tuber microsphaerosporum (assembly GCA_003521225.1). Lineage (NCBI taxonomy): Eukaryota > Fungi > Ascomycota > Pezizomycetes > Pezizales > Tuberaceae > Tuber > Tuber microsphaerosporum. Next base: position 54,671 of record QOVD01000013.1, on the reverse strand, counting down.
CTCCGATATGCACAGTTACGCAATGTGATTTTGCTAATATTTGGAGTCCTACATTATTGGTTTCAACTTCTCTATAGTACTGCCCCAGAATATAGTTTGAATACTTAAGGCAAACTTATACCAGTTCTGGGTGTATTGTATAATCTTTCTGTTTTTGTGCAAATGGCAAGAACGATCAATTTTATATTGAAAGTGAGGCAGAGGAGGAAAACAATGAGAAACTAGGAGAGCATAATAAGGGGAAAGAAAGTAAACAGAGCAACTTATATTGACAAACAGTGGAGATGAGAGGTATGGTTGTTGAGCGAGATAGAAGTGTAACTAAGATGTACATTAACTATGTAAACTATCAGAGTAAAAATTGAGCAAACTATAAAGTATATAGCACTTATGCCAAATGGGTAGTTATTTGATATCTGAGCCACATTTCTTCCTCTTTACCACCATCTAATGCTAGGAATACATCTGCCTTCACTGAATTTTCAGACATTTCATATTCAACAAGAAAATCTGCAGTTGACCAGCTAGCCTCTACCTTATAACATTGAATAAGTTTTGTAACTGCTTGATTGACAACTGAGATAGTCTTTGGAAAAGATATAAGTATATCTATTATCTTTTCAACTAAAAAACCAAGACAGGTTATTGGAGAATCAGAATAAGGTCGAACATGTCCTAGTGGTATTGGTTGAGAAACTTTATTAACTTGTCTTCACTTAACTGAGTTTATGTGATAACTGCTGGCATTATCATCAGAATCTATAGCGAGCTTGTTAACTCGAGATAGGTTGGCATTTGGAAAGATAGTGTTCCGTCCAACTGCAACAATGCCATCAAATATTTCTGTCAATTCTGTTGTGTTCCTTATGGGCTTATCACCAAATTCAAGTATTGCTGGCTGCCTTTGTATCTCCATTTCCCAAACCTAATCTTGCACTGTAATAGTATTATTGACAGTATCACAATCAAAGCTGCTCATCTCTTTCTATCAGTAAGATGTATATAGCCCTCCTGGTCTATTCTGGTTTACTTTTTTGGTACAATTTTCAAAAGTATGGATCAGAGCTGATTGGAGTAGACCAGATGGGCTATAGGGACCACAACTTACCTTGGTGGAGCAGGAGCATTTAGTATCTCCGTGGATACCACTTTGATATTTTCTTGATGTCAACCTTATCCAAACTTTCATTTTCTCTTCACGCTCTCCAGTCTTTCCTGACACTTGTTCCCAGTCACAGGGACTACACTTCCAACTATAACCAAATCAGTATCCGCAACTGTATTCCACACTTCCATCTTGAAGCTATTATCAGATGGCTTGCTCATTCTAATTGCTTGTACTAACTCTGAAAGCAGTACTGTACTTATCTTGGGTGACCATGCTATGGCTCTCTCATGTGATTTTCCTGAATTTGGCTTTGTAGAGGTAAATGATGAAGGAATCTCAATATTATCATGAATGACTGTTGGAGCTTGTAAACTACCAGTTGAAGTAATCTGAGTTAAAGAGTCAGAGTTGAGGCTATCATTGATAATACTATAAGTACTTGACAGTACTATTACAGATAGTGGCTCATCGTCCTGAGAGTATAGTTGTAGTGGCTCATTGAATAACATTAGATGAGATGTGAAGGACTAAGATTGATAGCAAGAAGAAACCAGAGTTGAATAACAATAGCAGGTAAAACCATGAAGAACTTTATCTACACTGTACTTCCGAGTCTCTAGTGCTTCTGAGTTAGATAGTGGAAGTCGAAATCAGAGTACTGAAGGAGGATTGATAATTTGGATAATAATTATGAGCTACTGATCACAGATGGAAAAGGTAAGGTAGGAGCCCACAAAGCGACAGCCAGAAATATAGGAAAACTAGTAGGGCCGGTTGAAAGGAACCAGGATGCTAATTCCCAGGAACAGTGTTGTACCAGGTGGGTTCGAGAAGATTAAGTGTTGCACCAGGTGCGCTCTGAGTTAGCAAGCAGTAGTAGTTGTGTTCTGATTCGTGATTGACTTTATGTCCGCTAGGTGTGCCTGACACTCTAAGTGCTTTGGACGCAGAGTATTATTTTTGCTGATGCTGATATTGACAATAAAAAGTGGGTAGTATTATAGCTAGTAAATAGTTATAATAGAAAAGTTTAAAAAAACAAAAACTATGTTGGGCGCACCCCATATACGGTAACTACTGTTTTTGCCCATACAAACCCGTTTTGTGGCTTTTTGTTTGTATGGCGGGCAAAAGACGGGCGCACCCCCATAATAGGAAATAAACCTACAAGGGCTGTGGAACCGCGCCAGACTTACTTGTCCCAGGCAAGAAGTATCCGGAAACCGGGGGGTACCTTGTCATGGACAGCAGGGGTGTAAAGTATGCCAAGAGAGCTGTGAAACATCCGCCCAAGGTGAGAAAAAAAAAGTAAAGTAGAGAGTAAAAAAGTAATAGAAAATTAAATTTGATAGATATCCAAGTAGGAAAGAGCCTTAGAAATGTAATACTCAATAAACATTAAACATTATATACAAAGAATTAAATATTAAAAATTAGAATTATACATTAGATATTAAATATTAGATATTAAAAATAGAAAAAGAAACTAGTCTACCAGCGAGTATGTCCACCATTAGCATTAATGACTGCTTGAATGCGCTCCGGTATTGAATCAATAAATTGTAAAAGTTCGTACCCTGGAATTTGGTCCCAGGCCTCTTGAATAGCGGCAGCCATCTCCTCCTTGCCTCTAATGCGAGGGCGTCGAGCATCTAGTATATCCTTGAGAATGTTCCATACATTCTCAATTGGATTTAGGTCGGGCGAGATGGGGGGCCACTGGAGCTTTGGCATGGTGTATTCTGCCTGCAAAGCTTGAGTATATCTTGCTCGATGAGCTGAGGCCCCATCCTCCATAAGCCAGATCCTCCGCTCTGTTCTAGCACTCTCCTGACGCCAGAAAGGCCAAAGAACTGGTGTCAGCACATTGGCACAATAACTGTTTGCAGTTATTGTGCCCCAATCATCCCGCTGCCAAAGCACCAATGGTGCTTTGGTAGCTCCCAAAATCCCCCCCCAAATCATGACCGAATCCCACTGCTTGAAGGTAGGGGAAATACAAGCTTCCTCGTACTCCTCTCCAGAGCAGCGGGTAACCCAAACATTACCCCGTGCGCCTGACAGCCACACGTAACTTTCATCCGTCCAGAGTACATGCCGCCAATCCTCCACTGTCCAGCCCTGATGGGCAAGTGCAAACCGTAATCTTTTTTCCTTCTGCTCAGGCTTCAGGAAAGGCTTCTTGCGTGCCTTCCGCCGGTGGTAGCCCTCGAGGGCAAAAGCTTTGCGTAGGGTCTTCTCTGAGGCCCGTACTCCACAGATATTGGCGATATCTGTGTAAGGCATGCGGCGATGCTCGGCATCTCGGGTGGCGGTAGTAACGAGAACTCTTCGGGTTGCTGGATCAATTGAGAAAGGTCTTCCACTTCTCTTTTTCGGGGTTGGTGGTGCCTGGCAGATATCCCATACAGTACTTTTAGGGATATCTTGACTCTCCGCAATTCGCTCATAACTCCAACCTGCTTCAAATCGCAGGGCATGGATGAAGCATCTCTGTTTATAAGAGGTTTCTTTACCCTTTACTGGTGGCATATTCTATATTAACTATTAGCAGTGGATTAGATACTAGCATTAACCTTTGCACTTACCTCTCTTTTGCCTTTTCTCTTCTTTTCCCTCTTTTTTCTCTTTTTTTTTTTGGCTCTTTCGTATTTCGAATTCCCAAATGAAATAAAAACTTCGGAACTTTGCAGATATTCTCTATTATGATCATTCAGGGGGGGGGTGAATCCCTTTTTTGTTTATGTACACGGACCTCCTACCCTGTCTTGTCTCCCCTGCAGTCCATGACAAGGTACCCCCCGGTTTCCGGATACTTCTTGCCTGGGACAAGTACTAGTGCCAGGCAAGAAGTACCCGAAAATAATCCCTGAAAATAGGGATTATTCAAGGATTATTCAGGGATATTTCAGGGATATTTCAGAGGCGAGACCTATATAGGAGGCCTGTGTACGAATTTAACAGGGGCAATTTTGGTGAGAATTCCCCAAAGTGGAATTATACCCCCCCGACTTTCGGGTACTTCTTGCTTGGGACGTGTACTCCTGTACCCGTGTACTCGTGCTCGGGTGAGGGGGAAAATATTGGGACAAGCAGGGGGTTCAATATATGTCCCAATACTTCACCCCCACCCCTCATAGTAACCGAGCGCCGCACCACTAGTTTAAGCTTGCATTCTCTGGTATCATTTCGGGGATCTCCTCTAACCCGGGCTATCAAAACCTGGTGCCACTATCAGTCCGAGCGGCAGAGGAATAACAGGAAGACCTTTGGGGCAATATCGTAGGTATAATACTTAGGATATTATTTATAGAAAGAACACCTCTCAGCCCCCCTGCCTCCAAATTCTCCTTGTTTTGAATAGCTAGATACCGGTAGTAAATACATCCCGCTTCACAATCAGGGGTATACTCGGGGGTGAACGAGTTGGTGGGTGATCGGACAGACAGGGGCTAGAAAATGTATGCTGATACAAGTACACCTACTAGGGTAAGTCTGGCGCGGTTCCACGGAATATCTGGGTTTATTTCCTACTCTGGAAGTGCGCCCGACTTTTTTCCTCCTCATAAAATATGCTAAGGAAACGGGCTTGTATGGTGGAAAACCAAAGTTATCGTATATGGAGCGCGCCCGACTTTTAGCACCCGCCGAGTACAAGTCCCCAGCATGTGCGGAGCGAACACAGGCAAGCTCCTTTCCGTCAATGTTCCTACCCGGCTTTTTACCTTCCCTTCTGGGCATGTGGAACCCGGGCAAAACACCATGACAACTCTTGCGATCCCCCTCGCTGAACTTTTGAGGCTTCATGGGCTTGGGGTTGAACCTTCATGGGTTAATGAGTACAATACCACCTCCGCTTCTTGAGCACTGCTGTTGTGCTCAGTCTTGGTCTGTGGTTTCGCTTCTGCTCCCCGATTGGCCTCTAGCCAGAGGCTGTTCAGAGTTACTATTTTCTCCTTCCAATCTACCTTCCCCTCCCACTCGTCAAATACTATGACCACCCAGTTGGACCTACTGGCAAAATGTGGTTGGTATTGTACTGTCTCTGATTGCTTACTGTTCAGCCAGCTGGGCTTTGCGAAAACCAGAGGATCTGGCCAGCTCTTGCTCTAATAACATATCTTGAGTCACTCAAGTGTTCCTGCTAGGCTTAAGCAGGGCCAAAAATGCTTGGAAAGCATACTTATATTTAAGGAGGTTTCCTTTGTTTAGGTTTCTTTTATTAATGAGTAGTTTTCTGCTAGGCTGCCTACAGGGGCTTGGACAGAGAGTGAAAAATGTCCTTTTGACAGAAGTACGGTGTGGGTTTTCTTCTTGGCTTCTGCCACACCTGTATTTTGCTTGTTTTGTTTATGTAGAGGGGGTAGTTTGTAGAAACGGATATGCGGTTGGTTCCATATCAGAAGGACTTGGGCAGGTAGTTTTTGCCTAAGGCCTACAGAGAAGGTTGTTGACTGGCATACTTCAAGATGGAAATAGTGGTTTCAGCATCTAAAGTGGAGGTTTGCACCTTTAAGCAAACAAATTCTAAGATTTAACAAAAAACAAAAAAGTGAAGTGAACACAGGGGGGATCCTGTAAGCAGAATTTTGTATGACAAATTGTCTGCGCACACTTGAGCAGTCAGACTAAATTCTGCCCTCAGAATCCCCCCTGTATTCGCTCTGCACATGCTGGGAACTTGTTCAAGTCTTAGGCAAGAAGTAATCAGAACAAGGGATTTCCTGTGGTAGGTTGTAGGTAGGGTGAAAAATGCCTGGAGGTCTGTGTACTTAGACTAAAAATGTAGTTTGCCCTTGATTAAAGATTGTGAAATGACTTTCCCAAAAATATCTGAAGTCATTATTGTATCAACAGAGCGTATCTTTCAAAGAGTTCAACATCAGCAAAATGTATATGGCCCTCCTGGTCCACCAAAGGGGGTTATGGTCCCCATGGTGTACCCTGGTGCCCCGTGGTCCACCGTGGTCCACATTTTCGGTAAAATTTTCGGAAATTTGGATCAGGGCGGATCAGAGTGGACCAGGAGGACCACGGGGACCAAAACTCCTCTTGGTGGACAAGGAGCGTTCAGGACCTCCGTGGACGCCCCTCCGACATTATCCTGATGAATTGTAAGATAAAATGTCAAAAATACTAAAACAGAATATTAGCTAATTTACCTATAGCCAATACCCCAAGTGAAACCCAGGAAACCTTATACAAGTAGAGATGTATAGTTCAGGCACTGTGATCCAAAGGAGACTGGACATATCAACGAATTTCTGAAAGCCAAAGATTAGCAATTAGTATGGTATCAGATATCTGTCATGCACTATGTTAGGCATATTGGAAACCCATGTATGGAATACTGGAATCCAGTGCACAGACCCCTGCGCACAGACCTCAAAAATACGGCCATCATACCCCTGCGGCCCCGACGTGGGAGCACTATGTTCGTTGCCGCACCGGTGGTAGTTGTACTCGCACTCAAGAATGTCCCTCCAGGGACCACTCGCAATAACACCATATACGTCGCGGCCGTCCGTCCAACCGGATGCTGTTCGCAGGATATATGAGAAAAGAACCTAGCGAAAATTATGCAAGTGGTTCGGCCCAAATCGGCCGACGTCGCATAAAGTTATAGGCCTTCAAAGTTATGAGAGCTGAGGGAAACAAAAGAGTGGACGCTTAGGCGAAGTTTTCCCATGAGGAAATTAGACACTAGTACGCATAGTGGAGACCAATAGTCCCACTCAGAGTCAGTCAGTAAGGGAGAGGCATTGCGCGCAATTAGCCATAGGTGCAATTTCAAGCAAGAGTCATCCCGAAACCTGATGCGTATGTAGCCTAAGAACTCATACGCATTGAATCGTCTGACGACCAAGGAGTTGGCCACTCCTTACATGACTCGGTGAAGAAAGTTACAACGCTAGCACCTATTGGGCTACGAGAACTCTGCACACCTATCGTTGAGAAGAGCCACACACCCTCACGATTAGATGAATAGTGTATGTCTTCATAATGCTAAGCAAGTAGTCCAACAGTTGTCAGAGTCAGAGAGTGTTCCCACTTTTAGTTGGCAAATATTAGTTAGCCCGCGAACACTCAGACACGGAATGTAAATATCAAAGTGCCTCCCTTGCTACAAGAAATCATCAAGCACCGAAGAAGAGATCTTATCAATATAAAAAGTTACCATACTATAAATCTTTATCTTACTCGATTATCCTTTTTATATATCAAATTACTTCTCACGAGAGTTAGTTACCCACGAGCCTTCTTAGACAAATCTCCGAAGATACCTACTTAGGCTTAATTCGATATTATAGTCCCACTATCGGCTACCCCTAACACACCAGCAACTCTGAAAAAGTGAAAGCGAAGCACATTCTCCATCACTCCCACTACCTGCAGAATGCTTGTTGCTGCTGGAATATAAGAAAATGAGCAGCGCCTGATACCACTTGCCAAAATCGCAAATATTTGTGAAGCCTAGGCCTCTGAGCGAACACTTCAAAAAGCTTTAGCCCTCAAAAGCTATCACTACCACCAAGCCCGGAAAAAGCTTTTCCTCAATATAGCTCAGAAGGCAAAGTACCTTCAGTTTGTCCTGGCCTAGTGAAATTGGAGCGAAAAGGACTGGCAACAGCTTATCTGGACTGATAAATGCTATGTGTGATTGTCAGGCACATGTGACAGAGTGTGGATGACTCATTATGCTGGTAAGGAGTATGGGTACGCATATTTCTCCCGCTAGTTCAAGAAGTGGAATGCTATCATCATCTAGGGGGCTGTTTGAAGCCTAGTGAAAGCACCGCTGGTTCTTTAGGAGCGGGAGGATTCAGGTACAATAATGGCGGATACTTATTGTACCCATGTTATAACTCTGGCTCTTTGGCCTTTCTGGCACCAAGAGAGCAACCAGGCTTACCAAAAACTCTGAGTGATGGAGAATGGTGCTTCTGCCTACCAGGCATGATATTCACGAGCATAGCAGCAAGAGTATGGTATGCTATTATTTAATTGGCCCCCGTGCTCCCTAGACCTTAACCTTATTGAGAAGTTGGAATCTCTTAAAAGGCATGCTGGATGCCGGGCGGTCTAGAGTTAGAGGAAAAGCTGTCATGGCAGCTCTAGTTCAGGATGAATAGGATCAGATATATTTATCAGATATTATAGCCTTTATTGATTCTATGCCTGAAAATATTGAGGCTGTAACCGGTATAGGTACTTGAGTTAATATGTTTTATATTTGGTTTTGAGTATTGTTTGATACTTAGTATGTTTTATGTTTGGTTTTGAGTATCGTTTGATACTCCGTATGCGTTAGGTTTGATATCAAAAGATTTTCAAGGCTACCACTTTCGGACACTTATTATTATTGTTAAACAAGGCACGGGATTGCCTGACAAGTGTATTTAAGACCTGTTATTCTCCGGACTTAGAGAAGGCAGACTTCGACTGACAGAGTTTTCAATATACTTGGTTGAACAGTTACTTCTTCAGGTTCACTTTGAGAATCTTTAGTATTCAGTTAGGTTTACCAAATGCCTACTATTAGGAACTACTTAGTAGTTGTGATATACTAAGAAGTTTGTTACAACAACTTAGTCTAAGCCTCCGGTACTTAGTCTCATCAGATACTGCATTTTGGTATAGAGACTGTATCGTTACCCTATCAATATACGGCACCACCCAGTGGGGCTGTTATAAAGGCTGTCATAGCTGCCAATAGAGGACATAATCAATGGTAGACTAGACTTGACTTCTTTTTTTATGTTTTTAATGTTTAATTTTTAATATTTACAATTGTTTATTTATATCTGTCGTAAATAGTTCTATATAATATTACTCTTAGTTTATAATCAATTAGATATTTTTTCAGCAGTTATTTTACAGTCTTTCATCAGGGGCTGGCTCCCTTTTTAGTCTATGTACACAGACCTTTGCGCATCTTCCACCCTCCCTGCAACCCAAGACAGGCATCCCCTGTTTCCGAATACTTCTTGCCTGGGACTTGTACTTGTATCAGCATACATTTTCTAACCCCTGTCCATCCGATCACCCACCTACACCCCCGAGTATGTGGGTCTAAACAAATAATAAAATCGATAGAATCTCTAGAGTAGATCATGCTCAGGGGCAGGCGTCCACAGAACTACCCTTTCCCTTCGCATCTCTTCGTTCCACAACCTAGAAGGAGCGAGTGAGCCAACGCCCCAGGCCCCTTCATCTCCAGCGACAACCTAGAACTCACCCTCGCACTAGGACCTTCGCTGGGGCTCTAAACCCACAGACTCCTAGGACGGGACGGCTGTACTTGTACCTGCTCGGCCGGTGCCCCGAGCACTACGCACCCGGAGAGCGTATGGTGTTACGGGAATCAGGTTTCCACATGTTGGCTTTTTGTTCGTTTTTTGTACAGCACCGTGAGAACTCGAATAATTGGACCTCACGTTAGGACGTTGGAGTTGCCTTTTTTGGTAAGGTCAGGCTCTTTTTTCTTTTTCTTTTGTCTTAAGCTCGGGCTGGGGGGGTCAGTTCCCGCCGCGTAGTCACCCCCCCTATCCAAGAGAGGGAATTTCGGACGTCTTAGTGTGAGGTCCGATTATTCGAGTTCTTACGGTATCTGTGTGATATGCAGTTTTTTTCGAGTTTTTTCTTTTCTTTTTCTCACCGGGGAAAAAGGGATACGTAGATCCGAATTGGGTGTTGGGGGGATACTTTTTTGATTTCTTTTTGAAGCATTTGAATCCGTCAAATATTGTTGAGCTTGTGAGTCTGGGTTGAGTAAGTATCTGTGGTTTGGAGTGTCGTTAGAGGGAGAAGAAAGGTTGGGCTGACAATTGGCATGTGGGCACTGGTATTTGTTCTTTCAGACATTCTACAGAAGTTAGTTATCCTCCCCAATTATCAATTGAATGGAGACTGATAATTGGTGAGCGGCCTGCCGCATTACTTTTTGAATCCCGGCATTAATGACCTTCCCGACTGAAGATGTCTCGGTTGTTGGTTCCTTCATGCTAGCTTACCTGCAGATTTGTTATTGTAGCCGCCCTCCCTCCCCTCACCGCGCCGCCGCAATTCCCCATATATCACTCCCTCCTTCCCTCTTAGCTAGTACTGTGCCGTAGCTCTACCAATCCCGTGCAAACAACACCTCCCAAATCTAGGGAATCGACCTCCTACCTGGAGTCCTTGAAGGTTGGACTCCAGCGTTCTCTGGGACAAAATTCACCCGAGGCCTCTGGTGAAGCCCCGAATAGCTCTTCGAGCGCTGCGACATCTGGTATGTGTCTAGTAACTTAGGCTAGATGCTCTCTGGGTTCTTTCAGGGCGCTGCGTACAAGAACCTGAACGGAGACGGTGAAGTGGCGGGATTGGGATGATATATATCGCGTTGAGTCACCCTGGGAAGAGGAAGAAGGGAGCGGCGCTAGTGAAAAAAGAGAATAGGGTGTTTATTATCGATTGGGTTATCACTGTTCCTGTTCCTATGCTTAGATGCTGGCTATACCCCAGTCTTCCTGCCACGAGAAAGCGGTGACTTTTTACAGAGAGGTAGTACCAGCCTGTCATTCGCAGGATGGAGAATGAGAGTGTTACGGGGACCCAGAAGATTGGCAAGAAGGTGCTGAAGAGGATGCTCATGCATTGGTATTTTATCTGATTTTTTTGACTTCCATCTTGCACTACAATCCCCCTCGCTCTTCAATTCCATCAGTGGGCATAGAGTGCTAAGTTTATATATATAGAGCTTGAGTTTGTGTTAATCTCGATAGTTAAATAAGTCAACAGCTTAAAGACCAGATGACAAAGCACGGAACCAGCTCGGCACCGTAGTCAAGTCACGTCTCTCCTGGCCACATCATAGTATCCGTCATTCCTGGTACTATTTGCAGTAGCCAACTTTGCACTTTGTGCTCCATCCGTGTAATTTTCAGTATTGTTCGGGGAATCACACTGTTTTTGCTAGTGTGGGTGTTCTTCGTGACGTGAAATGGATCCCCGTCCCCCCTCGACTTCGAGCTTCCTAGCATGGTACAAGAGCTGTATCCTAGGACCTCCCCAGCTTCACTGTAACCATAAGTCCCATCTTGTTCGGCTGGGTCAACACGACCCTGAAAGTGGGCGCCCGCGCCTTCACCGTACACTCTGTAACCACCTTCGCCTGGGTGATATATGCCTAGGTCCCGGTCGCCGCTCCCGGCGGTCGACGCGCCGCGCTGGCGTAAGGGGTTCACGGCCGTGGTGGTTTCTTCCGTGAAGTGACGGGCGTTGGTATCCGGGCAGTGACTGCGTAAGCGGAATGAGTGCCGACAGAGGGAGGGCAGTGCGCGGGATCAAAAACAAGAAGCTGTGGTGTACGGGAGGGGGTTGTGAAGAAGGTTTAGGCGGGGTGTGGGATTGTCATTCTGGTAGGAGGGGTTGCATAGGTCACGAACTTCTGATGATTTCATTTCGATTTTGACTTAGGTTGTATCTCTTATTCCCCCCTCTCATAAAAAACAAACAAGACTCTGTGTATGCTGGTATTCCATGAAATCCCGAGTAGTGCACTGTTCCCAATCTCATATATACCACACCACTCATAAATCCCAGCAATCCACACTTCCAAACTCTAATCCCACTATAGCATACACACCGCAAAAGGCCACCTCATCTACATACCCCACGCAAAACTAGAGCCCACCCACCCCGCGAATTAGGCTTCCCATCATAATTAGACCAAGCCCTGGATCCGTCCTCCTACTGCCCCTGCAGCTACCCGTACTAAAGGGTAGATATCTCATCAGAAGCCTTGTCCGCACAATTTCCTTGTCTGTGCAAGAAGGTTGAATTAGGCTTCCAGTGGTGGGGGCGCACGTTGCACAAGGTGGACAATGAGAGCATTGCATAACTTGATTCATCATTTGTCACTGGATTTTTAGGCACCTTTAGTTCAGTGCCCGAGTGTACCGATGGTTGCGGTTCACAGAGATTGACCTGGTTAGCTTGTGAATGTGCGGTTGGTTGAAGTTGAGATTAAGTTCATGGCTATTGATGGGGAAGTTTTTCGGGGGGTGGGGGGCTACAGAAAGGGTCTGGGGGAGTTGGATGGGCTCTGGGTCACAGCTGATGGGTTGGGGATGTCTGTGTGTCGGAGTGTATCACGATGGGTGGATATGAAATCGACGTGAAGGGTTTTGTTTAGTTGGCGGTGATGAGCCTTGTGAGATTGTGCAGTGGTTAATTTGTCATTGATTGTTAACGAGTGATACTTCGTGATGGTGGGTTGTCCTTTGGTGGTTTTTGAAGTTTAAGGGTATATCCATAGAAGAAATCTGGGGGTCTTATTCCCCTATAGGAAGAGAGGCTATTATAGCTCAACAAAGCGGAATTTGTTGCTCTCGATTTTAAAGTTCCTCCTTGATCGAGAGCCCTGTCGGGTATCATGTCAGGTAGCTTAATGTTTCCATCGTGGATTATTCCAGCCGTGACTTTTTTTTCCCCTTACCCCAATTCTTTTCCCTCTTCCCTACCCCAGCAAAAAAAAAGTCCCGGAGATAGAGCTTTTAACCACCGCCCACTAGCCGGCTTTCCACCTTCTTACCTCCTCTTCACTCACCACCCTTGCTTCATTTCCCCCACACGCCCATCACAACTCCCAGACTCATCCGATCCATCCTAATTGGTCATTACCACTCTCTACAAGTCACAACCCCCCAATATCTATTCAATGCGTGTCTTCCTCGAAAAATGCCTGGCTCTCTTCAGCCTCTTCATCCTTGTTCTCTCGGCCTCCATCTCCGGCAATGGCACTTCCGGGGATGACCTCTCATACGGCTACTCCGGTCCCACCGGTCCCAACGTCTGGCACAAGATGTCTCCTCAGTGGAAAGAGTGCGCTACCTCAAAGCAACAGTCCCCCATCAATGTCCGTGCTATGACCACCCTAGCCGTCAAGGGCTCTAAATTCTTGTACCCGCCAATGGCGATATTTGAGATTTTCTACGACGCGTATGCCTTAAGGGTCCAACTAGCTCCTAAGGATTTTCAGGAGTTCACAGCCGTTCTTGGCGGGCGGAGGTATAGTCTTGTACAATTCCATTTCCAATTGCCCGGAGAGCATACGCTTGAAGATGAGTACTTTCCGTTGGAGATTCACTTTGTTCATGAAAGTGTTGATGGTGAGTTTTTCCTTTCCTCCTTCATGTAATTGAAAAAGTTTTGACATAATTTTTAGTGCCTGGAAAGCTTGCGGTCGTTGGGATTTTCGGAGACTTCTTGAAAGGAACTGAAGCACCCGACCCAGTATTTTCCTCTCTCAAACCCCAATTGGAAACATTACGCAAGAACAAATCTGCACGGCTACCTGTGCTGGTAGACCTCAAGTGAACATTCCCTCTTTCTCCCCCTTCGCTCTTCTCATTACTCACCATCCATCTTGTCACCTTTGTCTTTAGAAACATCACCAAAAACATTGAAACCTCCACCATCCGTTACTATAACGGCTCCCTTCCACTCCCGCCGTGCTCCGAGGGAGTCCTCTGGTACGTCTCAGAGACACCCCTTCGCCTCGGCAACGAGGAATTCCAGGGTCTCAAGAAGATCACAAAGTTCAATTCCAGACACATCCAGAACGATATTGGCTTGCCAAACTTACTGGCTCTGGCTTGTGCTGGTGAGAATTGTATGGGGCAGAAGCCAATGGCTGATAGATGAAGAATGGGCAAAGTTTTCCTTTGCTCGCAGACAAACAAATAAATAATGGGTTGTTAGGGCGCGCTTTGTACTTTGTGTTTTGCAATTCAATGTTTTTCTTCTAAGCTTTATGCCATAGTTTTCCCTGAACCCCGTTGACCGCCTATGTGAATATTTCCACTCAACGCGAATGATAGTACACCAATTACCCTGAAGTGTCTACTAAGAAATTTACCTGAATGAATAACACCTTAATACTGATCAAACACCATGGAACCTGTCAGTTATTGTACTCTATGAAAAAAATCTAATTGACTAAGTTCACGTACTGGACAAGCTATACACTCTTATGCCCCTGGATAATAAAGTCCCAAAATATTATCATGACATTGTATATACCTTTCATATCACAAGATGGTAAATCTTGAGAGCATCCTTTTCTTTGAAATTCCAGTTCGTTCCCATCAACGGGGGGCCTGCCTGCTGACTACTGCTTTGGGACTTGTCAGAAGAGTCTTGTTCCTAGAAGTAGAACTCAAGTTAGCCTTTAGGAGAATACCACGAGAGTAACACAAACTTAATTCCTCTATTTCACTAAAACATTCAATGACAGTCACTGCCTTCTCATCTATCGCCCCATGGTCAAACTCTCCATCAAGGCAATGTTATCTGCAACACTTTTGAGTCGGGGGCTGTCACCACCCATTAAGTATAATATGTTGAATTCTCCCGTTACGTCCCAGACAGAACACGCCCATACTGCAGAAAAACAACTGTGCCATTTTGGATATCTCCTTCCCTAAAACTTGCCGTCTAGAGACCCGTTGTCTTTTTGATTGATAAAAAAAACTAGTGCTCACGGTTGACAAGGACAGCAGAACCTCCAAAGCTTCCACCATTTCGGTGTAGGAGTGTGGATTAAGTGAAGTGCAGGTTAATTTTGACAGAAGGCGGGAACGGAGCAATCTGTACCCCCTACCATGACGATTTCCTGCACACTGTGCTCCCAATAAAATACACCTCCATCAAATCCCATGTGCCTTCTCTGTTACCGGATTCCAGAACTTCGGACCTCGCCAGTAGGACTCACTCGCCAGGAGAGCTAGATAACATCTAACCTCTACGAACTGCCGACAACTGTTCTCACAAGCCCGTTTTCCGTTCTCCATCTACCCCTGCTATATTTGAGTATAGTTTACCCACCTTCTAAGCATCAGATAGCCCCGATCTCTACGAGTTTCCTTGAGCAAACTGGATTGGACTTAGGGGAGGCCTGAAAAAACGAAAAGAAAAGAAAAAGAAAAAAACCCCTGAGGATAAGGCTATAGTGCGATCCCGCCATGGGCGAGCATGGAAGGATTTTTCATTTCGCTTTATCGTCCAAAGAAAGAATTAACTGTATCACTTGCTATTCTCAAACACTAGAGAGTACGGGATCACAGGAGTGTCCAGACAACACCCCCGATGCCAGGAAAAAAGGCCGCCAGTAGAGAGAGACATCTCAAAACAGAGACCGCATTCCTACACCATCTGATCAACAGATCACGAGTTGAAATCCTTTCTATGAAGATCGAGCTCCCGCTATCGCACCCATCATCCCCGAATAGAACACGCAGACGGGTACTAGTTTGCGTTCCTGGCTAGCTGGAGGCCTGAAGTGCTGCCATGAGGATGGTTTTCTAGTGGAGTGCAGTGGAAAGTTACTTCATTTCACTCCTCTCTGTTTCCTCAAAAGGGTGGTTGTAATCGTATGTTTCCTGGTCTGAAAAGCCTTAGATGCAGAGAGGTACTATGTGCAGACTCGTCGCTGAAGGCTAGGGGATTATGAGCCTTGGAAACTCTAGATGTGAGTTCGAGTCGTAGGGGGAATTATTGCGTGAGAGTGGGGTCTCTGCTCTAGTTGAGTTGTGAATGAGCTGGCTGTGGTTTGAGAGTGACCGAAAACTTAGGATCCTTTTTGCCTGATGATACTTTGGATAACACCTCGCCTTTCACAATCGTGAGATATGGTTTAGTAGTGAGTAGAGTCCTTAAGTGGGACAGCGAGGAAGTGTACAATAGAGTAGATTAGCGATGGGTTTTTAGTACTTTACTCTATTAGTAGTCTTAATGAGCATAGCTAAGAATTCAGCATTCCTTTCCAGGAAACCATGTATCTGGGCTCTGCGCGCAGTCTGATATACCGCTACTCTTACCTACCTCTCACGATGGTCTAGGTGTTCCTCGTATTCACCCCGAGGCCGAAGGAAGGCAGATATAGGGTACAGCTATCTTCGTTACCCTAAAGTTTAAAATGGTAAGGCCGAGGCCCTTAACTATTCTTCCAGAAAATCGCTAGATATCACGTCACCCAAACAGGCCCACCCCGCAGACACAGGGCACTTGGAAGTCAAGACAGACCTAAGGGGTTTTCGTAAAGATGGCCCCGCCCGCCTACGTCACGTCGCCGCCAGAACAAAGAGTTAATTCCCAGTTCTGGGAATCGTTTGTCCTGCTTGTGGTCTTTCGTGATACTAATGCCAGTCTGAAACTCGCCCTAGGTTCGCATATTGTGAAGAGGCCGCAGTGAGGAGTCAAGCACCCCAATGCATTCTGTTATGGGCATTATTGAACCTAGATCTAATCTGCCTACTGTAGGTAGAGATACTATACCCATAGCTTTAGGAATCTTGGCTATATGTAGGTGTTTACACCACAAATAAAAGACTTGCAGCTAGGGCTAGTGAGATATCAACAAGGAGAACTCTGGATGTGTAGTCAATAGCTTCCGCTAAATTTCTGCACCGTGGAATAGTCCTAGAGTCTTCAGCACGAAAGGTTCATCAGAAGCTTCGGTATCAACGGCAGAATCGTAGCTCTGAGGGATGTCATGATGGACGAAACATGTAGGAAATCAACGTGAAGTCTAATTTTGCTCTCTCTCAGTTGCACCTCAGCCCTGGAGCGAATGCTGGCACCACTGAACCAAGATGGAGACCGGCGATCGAGCGGCCATGTCCATGGCAGCCTTCAGCTCAACACATCTGGCCCATTTCGATTTGCTCACTGAAAATCCCATACTAAATCGATTAGAAAAGCTCTCTATCCTCTGTGACTACAGGCTTCGAAGGTCACAGGTTTTTCCGGCTCACATCTCTACCCCGTGACCCAAATTACCACTTTCCATTACTCCTTGATATTCCTCGCCGATGCTTCTCCGGGGGCAGTGTAGCCCCACCCATCATTTCTATGCCAAAAACCTGATAAAAGCCTGCACTTTGATAAACACTTTGATAAACTCCATTACGCGTTTCTCAATCGCGTGCTCGTAGCAAAAAACAAACAACATGACTCTAGTGCCATATCAACGAAAGTACCACATCTGGAACACGTTAGCTGGATGAGGGATCGAGATGCTCGTTGTAGAGATGCCCCTCGTGATTTCCTTCTGGAAATTTCCGCCCAATGAGGGCGCAAGCCTTTTTTTAGAAAAACCACCTTGAAAATACGGATGATCTGTTATTACTGCATTGTCCTTTTGTAACAACGAATCCGTGATGCTGAAAAGGCGTTACTATATTTAGTCCAACGACAGGTAGCAGCAGTACATGCATCGCCTCCCGCCATGCACCCCCGAAATACGGTTTGTTTTTACTCCTTCTACGGCACTTCCCGCGGGGGTGAACGCGCTTCGTGATCCCCGGCGCATTACCTCGTACTAGGTACGATATCAAACATGATGCACGAGTGAGTTTCTATGATCGAACCCTTTATCGTGCCTGTTGAAGAGGAAACGGTTTCCGTCTCATTTTGGAAAACCTGCGGACCAATCAGCTGATGATGGCTTGCCTGACGGCTTGCTGGCCAACCTATCAATACCCGTGCCCAGACTACTTGGCAATACGAACACAAACAAACAGCTCTTTTCGCCGGAATTGGAAACCGTCTTCGTTCCAGAAGGACCAATTGCCTGACCGTCGGATCGAATTTCTTGATTCTTGGCACGACTCGGCGTCGAATCGCAGAGCGCTTTCGGGCAATGCACTGACGCAGGCATAATGCCGTAGGCTATCGGCAACCGCGTACATACTCTCGCCCTATGTAGGGCGTCATTGGCCCGGCACGACCCTGGAGAATAGCAGCAAGCGGTTTTTCCTGACAGAGCTTACCGTTGGGTTTGCTCATCATCGTCCTTCCCGTGTTGCCCTAGCTATCGCGAGGAGTGATTCATGTACCATATCCTTTTTATGAACCATATCTTGCAAGCCCGAGCTTAAGAGGGGGGGATTCGTTCTCGTATCAAGCGGGACAGAAGGATGAGAAAGTTGTTGCCCAAGCTTGCCTGGGCTAATAATGATTGGCCGTGAGCAGTCGACCAGTAGGGCTCGCACCAACTCGTTGAGAAAAATACACCCCCTGTCCCACAACAAAAAGCTATGGCCAATAGGTTATTGCATTCCTCTGGTTAGTCTCCTGCGGATTCCTGACTTTGAGGTTTTTGCACAGCCTGGTGAGATCCTCTGCCCGGTATTCACACCAAACAACCCACCCTGCTGATATGTATGTATGTGAAAGGTATGGGTATGGTAGGTACAGTGCGGTTAATCCATAGGGAGATATCAAAGAGGTATTTTATAATTAGGAGGCTTCTGGAGGGCAGCCCACACAAATCTCGGGACGCAGAAAAGAAAAGAAAAAAATCGAATAAGCCCATAAACGAAGAACCCCGCGCCTACCGCGTAGGCAAACCCAAACTCTTCTTTTTCTTTCCTTACCTCTCGGGAAAAAAAAATTCCAAAAAATATCGTTGGTTAGCCGCAGGCAGGGAATAGAAAGCACAAGAACTGTATAGTATGCGCCCTAACAATATTTTTTTGTCCACGTGAGTATTTTATTTCTCGCAATGGAATGCTCGATTAAAGGAGCGTATCGTCGACCGTCAATCAAAGTCTTTATCTTGCCGATCATAGAGCTAGAGAGAAACAGAACGAGTGATGTAAGGTGAGAGCCTTCCCAGGACCCCGGAAATTGGGTGTTTTTTTTACACACCGTGTGCTTCTTGCCCGACGACGGGCGCTCGGGCTGGCTAGGCCTAAGTTTAGTGGACCGTCGGAATGTTGAGGTTCCCTACGCGGGAAAAAACCTACATACATCTCATAAAGCACATGACGATTATGAAATAAGTTACCACGGCGATAAACATTTTGCACTACCGTAATGCGAATCTTACCCTTGATATCTCGGTATTTAGTCGATAGGCGCTTTTCCCTTGATTTCTTTTTTTTCCCCACTACAAGAAGCTGTCATTCTCTCCCATCCTTCTCACACTCTCTTCCCGGTGATGAATAAAAACACCGCAAAGCCTGCGAATGAGGATTTACCAGACCCACGTGTCGGGATAACAGTACCTCTCAGTACCGCCGGACCGATATCTGCACACTGTCGCCTCGGAGCGTCAATCTAAGCATTCAAGTTTCTTCGGGTATCCTGGGAAAAGCTCAATCACATTCTCAGCCTCGCTCAGCCTTCCAAAAAGCAATTTATGATATAGACTACCCAAAGAAGGGGGGTGGGCTTCGAATTTAAGACGGTGGCTTTTTTGGCGGCCCGCCCCGCACATGTAAGTCTCGTTGAGAGGGTTGGTTCCTTTTCTTCGTTGGAATGAAATAACTCCGCTTGGATTGTGGATCGGGTGGTAGGAGGGCAGAGAGAGTGCTCGTGGGTGGTTATGATTAACGGACGTGCGAGGAAGGTCAACTTATGGTAATAAATTAATGAACGGTAGGATAGATTGCCGGTAATGTGAGGTGATCAGGCTACTAAAAATTTACCTGCCGGCCACCAAAGCAATGAGAAGGATGATCATGGGAACATCCATCTATCTCCAGTATGGCCGGCGGAGATGATACGTAGGGCGGGATAAAAACCTTACTTGTCAGGAGTGGGAAGAAAACAAAGTGCGATATCAATATATGCATGTCCTTGAGCCCAGTCTAGTGATTTCTGATGATGATTCCAGCACTTACCAATGCGAAAACGATGCAACTGACTGATGTACAAGGATAGGTAGGTCATCAATGATCTACTACGGTACCCCAGAAATCATATCGGCAGCACCGTCCTGCTAGCCCAGACCTATCGAGCCCAAGAGTTGCACATTCCTCATTTTGGAAGCAAAGTGAGAAATCCATCTAACCGGGCTTAACCCACTGGTGAGAATCAGGTGCCATACAGGTGGCCTAGCACACAAAAAAGTCTCAAGTACACCTCATCTGCTAGGTTCTTCAGATACCTAGAGCTTTCTCTTAGCGGTGAGGTTCGAATGTACCTAGCCGAGGGCTACAAATATGAAGGAACGTTAAGGCATAACAGGATACGCCAAGTGTAAGAAACGCAAGATGAGTGATCTCCCATGACTGCCACTCCATAAAAACCGCCTCAAACTTTCATGTTGGACGGGAATGCACAGATAACTGATAACTTTAAGAAGCGGGGAAATGTGAGAAATTGCGAGATTTCGTAGCCTTGGGATATACACCCTGGGAGGGGGCATTCGGGAAATCGGTCTACCAAAGCCTCAGCCTGGGGAAAACCCAATTGATCGGCCTGCTGCAGGCAGATGGACAGGGTGCCGGTGCCAATAACGCACTAACTGATTACAGACCACTTCCTTTTTAGAAGAGCATAATAGGCGCCAAATCTAGCCTACCAGAATTAGTAGCATAAGTAACCGGAGAAGGGAGTCTTTTAAGTTTTTCTTATTCCCCAATAAATTCCTACTGGGTGTGCATGCTTAATCACTCGCAAGAGATTGGTTCATTGGTTCACTGGTCCTTTCCCTTTCTCTCTGTTTTTTTTCTTGAACATAATTTGTATTCTTGAGCCAACTATTGCTAGTCAGAAGACCCTTATCTGCAGGTCCACATCGGGGAGTATAACAGTTTTAATCTGCGTATTGCGCATCAACTTCGGAAAAGATGCGCATCGACCTTGATCCCCTGCTCGCTTTCGTGCATTTTCCCATAAAAAATCGCATAACGATAGCCCTTGTCGAACCCTTGACGCCCCAACCAAAATAAAGGAAAGAAGAAATAAGACAATAACACCGAAAAACGAATGTAAAAAAGATGGAGAAGAAGAAGGAGAAGTAAAAGAAAAACCCATGCCCCTAGCAAAAAGAAGAAAAATCGTCATCTACCGACACGCCTTGGAAGTCAACCAACGTAGGGTTTTCAAGCCATACTCAAGGTGATCCCCCGCAGCCACCAGATCCCCTGAGTCTAGATGAACCTGAGCCGACCTTAAACTGTCATTTACAGTCTCTTTGTAATGGAACAGCTCCGACACTGGTGGTAGCGATATTTGATAGTCTCTAACGATCGGCTGTGGACTGTGAACGGTTCCTAGGTTCAACAAGCTGTGCTGAGTAGTTGAGTAAACACCATGTTCAGGGCTCACACTTGGGTCGGCATATTGTGTTGGGGGCGACATCTGGCCATGGTGGTGGTCCATGCTGTTTAACGAGCTCGAGTCGGAACATCTTCGCAGGTCGGCGCTAGCGTGTACGTACGGGCGTGAAGTCGGCGACGTTCGTGCAATGCCGATGATTGCGTCTGAGTTTACTCCTTGGTTGCGCTGGGAGCTTTGAATAAGCTTCTCATTCTCTCTTTCTCTCGTCCAGATGTCCGCAAAAACTCAAACTGAAATTCCGCAGGCCCAAATGGCCGGCCCGGGCGCGAGAGGAGATTAAGAACATACCGGAGTTTTCTTGAACCACTTCCATTCCTTAAACTTCTGCTTGTATGCCCGCTCACTATTTTATAAGCGTTAGTATACCTTTATTTTCTTTTTCTTTTAGGGTTTGTTCTTTTAGAAATTACCTCGCGGTAAAGTTATGCTGTTTCTGCATGATCTCTTGCATTTGGGACAATTTCATATTGCGCACCATGTAGCTATCAAATGTTAGCTAGGCCATCTCCGAATAGGCAAAGAACGGAGGAGGAAATTACAGCTCATGCATCCTCGACTTCTCTCGGTCCCAAGCTTTGGTCATCTTGAATATTTAATAGAGTGTTGGCTCTAACAGTGTTGGAAGAGAGACGAAAGCTGGTATGTACAAAAGACAGTAGCAACAATTCTGTGCTGTAGAGTTGGAAGGACAAGAGCCTGGGTATTCGCACGCTTTGACACTTTTGAATTTCCAGAGAGTCTGAAGAAGAGTGCTCGCCGAGTTTATAAAGTCCTGTAATAGTCGACTAAACCGAGCGGTTGCTTGAGGTTTTAAGGCTCTCAGCCTCGCCAAGTCAAAAGAGGATACCTTAGAGCAGATGGATGAGTGCACTCACGGGGTGGGGAGTGTGGTTGTACAAGGCTCTATTCAAAATGCTGCTAATTATTTAAAAAAATAAAAATCGAAGTCGGCGCCTGACCCATCCTCCTTCCTTGCTACATTACAGTGACTACGGCCACGTCGAGACCTAGTTTACTCCGCTTTGACTGTCGCCCCGCCTGTCGTTCGGCCAATGAGTTTTTTGCTGTGAATCAAGAGGCACCTTACCCGCATAACCCTACAACATCAATATGGTGACCCAAAATTCCCTTTGTGGTAATACATTAATAGTTTTTCCTACTATTCACCCAACGGGTCCCAAACTGTGTCCCTCTCTCCCACCACCACAATCCCACCACCCCCCACTTCCATCTCCCTGGTCTTTGGCCACTGACTGACAGGCCCTGGGTAGTATCGGTGTCAGCATATATTTTTCGCTCGTTCAAACTGCCGCTCCCTACAGTGTGGGCTATCAGGGCCGGTGTGGGGACGAGTCGAACGCTATTATTCGGCCCATGCAAAGGTACAGAAAGCGAATCGATGGATTCGTCGCAATTGCAAAAGAACCTAGCTAGTAACACCCGGCATGCCCCCGCCGGCGTGGGATAGCTCAGAAATCCCAAATGCTGCATTATACCAACCTGGTAGGAAAGTATGCTCCCATTCGGGAACACTATGATTTCTACAACTAATGGTCCCCCTCTTTGCTCCCGTTTGGCCCTTCAAACAGAACCAAGGAAAAAAGAAAGAAGGAAAAAAAATAACGAGAGAACATAAACATAAAAAGCAGACAACAATAGACGATAAAACGAAAATAAAACAAGCAAAGCAGAAGAACCTAAGAAAGCAAAGGCCAAAAAAAAGGAAAAGAAACCAAACTAGAGGGTTGCAAGCATCTTGTTTGTCCACAAATTACATACACACCACCCACCCCTAATCAAGTCTCTATCTATCTAAACAGGGTTTCCAAATTCAAATACCTTTTTTCAAACCAGTCTCCATCCCGTGGTAGCGTATCTACACCCCGATAAACTATTGCAGGGATCAAGTCCGGAATCATCGAGGCGATGCGCAAACTGCACTTTTAACGGTTTGCTGGCCCAGGTACCAGTTGCTTGAGGAGTATATCACCGGTACATATGCATCCAGTTAAGTGTCACGATTTGATTTGCACTTTGTTCGCAAGTGAATGTCGTCTTTTCTGGATTCAAAGAAAAATAACATACAGACTATCTCGCCCCTACCCACCCGCCTGTGGTCGAGCGATATGCGGGCAGTCCCTGCCCCCTAGCACCCCATGAACCCCGCGAGTCACGAGGAAAAATAAAACAAAAAAGAAATAATAGAAAAAGTAAACTATGCTGGGAAAAGCAAGCAAGCGAGCCAGAAGGTGGGAAAATCAATATCCCGAGAAAGTGAACTAAAGTGAGATATGTCAACCAAGATGGAGGTAGTGAAAATTAACCATGTCCTACTGTACTGTACTAGCATAATTATTGCCTGCCAAGCCAGTATGAATCACAAGGAAAATCTAGTGTGGTGGGCTATTGCGATCTGTGAGTGAGCCAGCGAAAGAGAAAGAAAGGACAATACCGTACAGTACGAAGAGACAGAAAAAATAAACAAAAAAGCTCAGCCGTAGATATATATATTCATTCCATTGCAAAAACGTTTCAGCTACCGTGCATCCTTTTTCAAAGCGAGATAGCCATTATTTCATTTTTTGGGACTCTCATCCGTGTGCATGACAGGTCTCGTAAGCCCTTCCAGGTCCATCGGATGCTATTCCCCGACAACCGGTATTCCTTCGTTCGCGCCAAACTCACGGGCTTATTTTCCTTTCTATTTTACCTCGGAAGTCAAAAAAAAATCGGGACAGATCATTGGAAAGAGAGCTCGGAATGTGGGACTGGGAGGACAAAAAAACCAAAAAAACCACCGTACTACCTACGCTTCTGTTCCTACGGGGAACACACGAAAAAGCAAACTTAAAGTCCAAAAATGAAACCCACCACCTTTCCCTGAGGGAAAAAAGAAAGAAAAAGAAAAAGGAAAAAGGAAATGCAGCCAAAAACTTGCTTTTTTTCGTGTGAAGGGGAAAACCGAAAAGTGAACAAACATTGACGGTGCCTGTTACACACTACTCGCCCCAAAATGTTTCCCACACCCAACCAAAGCCTGGATTCCTCCTTCCTGTCCTCCTCCATCACTGCCCCAAAATGGCCGAGTGATATACCATGACCGCACTATACTTAGGGGCTCTTGTTTTTCTTTTCATCTTGCAGAGGTTGGTAACGCATAGCAATGCATTAGGGCAGGCGAACCAGGAGCCAAACTTTGTAGTGGTGGTGGTGATGGAAAGGTCGCTTGGTTTCTTTCTTTTCTAGGTCAGCGAGTCCATAGGCGCAGCCGTTTTCCCCGCCTGCTTTACTCAACTTGCTTGCTAGGTTGCTAGGTTAGAGAGAAAAAACAACACGTTTCTAGTGGCACAAGTTGGACACTACGCCAAACTTAAGCTAACTCAACTAACAATATTGTGATTATTCCCTGCTACTTTAGCGCCTTCGCCCGATTTTTGGTGCCCCGCCGCACAGCGGCCAAATTTAGTACCGTACAAGATTGCTACGGTACGATTCCACTACTGTGGTGTACTGAGAAGGAGGGGGGTGGGGGAAGGAAATACTGAAGGAATAGAACGAGGGAGGGAGGGAAGCCGAAATAGTTCTAGGTGGAGTGGGGAAATCACATATATGCACCTTCGCAGCCAATTTAGTTAACTAAGTGTAACGCCGACCGTACTATTTCGCGACATTGTGTGAGAGACAAGCTTTTCCTAGCTGTACTCTAGTACATCATTGTACTCCCCTGAAACACCGCCGCCTTCTCCTCCTCCTCTCCCTCCTCCCTTCTGCATATGTCCCATCCTTCTTTTTTTTCTTGCTTTACAGTATCGCTTTCTTACTATTTCCCTCTTTAGAAACTTGGGGAGGGGAAACGTCGTAGACGTCCGTCTCTTTTACTATATTATTGCTACGAAAGAGAACCAATTATTCGCAAGAAAAGAAAAGAAAAGAACCAAACCAATGTAAGATTAAAAGTGGTTTACTCCTCTGCCCTAGTCTTGTACCACTTGTACAGAGAGCATGGGACTTGTACGATAATAACTCAT
Organism: Tuber microsphaerosporum; assembly: GCA_003521225.1. Classification (NCBI taxonomy): domain Eukaryota; kingdom Fungi; phylum Ascomycota; class Pezizomycetes; order Pezizales; family Tuberaceae; genus Tuber; species Tuber microsphaerosporum. Next base: position 29,420 of record QOVD01000013.1, on the reverse strand, counting down.
TCCTACTTGCTTGCTTGATTATTCACTCCACTCCACTCCACTCTATTATTCATTCCCGCATCACCCAAGGTGAATAGATAAATAAATAAATAAGCTAAGGAAGAAAAAAGTAAAGGAAATAAACCAATCCTTTGCTAAATTCGGTTCAACCTAACTACTACTCCGCGCTCTGCTCATTCGGGAACTTCCTAACTCTCTCCGGGCCCTGATAAGAGCGTAAATCGGGATACAACACAGCCTACCAAACGATAGTTTCACGAATAGGCGAGCGCGTCAGTCAAAAAACGAATCTCAAGACAAAGCAACGAAAAGAGAGCAAAAACCAATTTTTGGAAGAAAAAAAAGTTCACACTTACCAAATCAGGTCTCGTGCACGACGGCGATATTGAGCCAAACGTGCTCACAGCCACATCGTCGGTATCAAAGTTGATTTCTGCCTGCTGTGACGTAGCACGTGATGGGTCGCTCAGTAAGTAGTTGTGCGGGGAGAAGAAGACGCTGGACTGGGCTGTCGTGAAGACGGTGTTCGGTAGATCTCCGGTGTGGGGGACGTGGTGCATTCCCAGGTTGAACCAAACGACACTGTTTGAGACGTGAGCACTGGTTTTAGTACGATGTTCTTCACTTAGGTCTTCTTTTTTTTTGGCACGAGAGAGGGAGATACTACGCACATATCTTCCTGAAGTAATGATTCTCCATCAAAGTACTTTGCAAAGTTGACGAGTGGGTCCTTCGGGTTCATGGAATTTGCAGCTGCCGCCGAACGCTGCTCAGTGTCCTTATGCTTCGTAACGTAAAGGTGATGAGTAGCAAACTCCGCTGCCTTTTGAAGGTTACTGGAGTTTTGAACCGTGAGATGGATGGGTGTTCCGGTTCCTACACAATTTACATGGAAAATATTATTAGCTCCGTTTTTCCTTCAAACATTACCGACGCTGGATTCACCCTCTCGGAAATCCACTCACCAGGCATGATCCTATATCCAGGAGATGATCCGAATTTGTTTGGTTGATCTTTGTTCACCACAACATACATAGCAGCACCATTTGTAGCCCAATTTATCTTTCCCTCGTTCTCATTTTTGACTGAAGAACGTTCAAGACGCATGGTATTCCTCGGGGAAGTCGACCAAACATAACTGGGAGGTAGGAGGTCAACATCGTGAGAGCCTTAGAAAAGAGAGGTTAAATAGTTACTGGTAATCTTACTCTGTGGTTGTCGGTACGACGCCGACTTTCTCAAAGGTATTCTTCGTCCCGAGAATATCCAGATCCGCTTTGAAATTCAAAACATGATCGTGCATGGACCCGGATGTGGCATCATGGATTTGGTATCCATAGTCTTCATTATGGGCGTAGAAAGCTGACTGAATGTAGCCTGAAGCCCTCACTTTGATTTCCATCGAGCCGTCGAGGTAGAAGTTGTAATCGAAATCATAGTCATAGTTGCCGATCGTTGCCACAAACCTAAGTGTGAAAATAGTATTCCTGGTCACAGAAACGTAGGAAGAGGTGGTGTGCCTCTGTAGGGGGTATCCAGCATCATGCTCGAACAAGCAGATACTGTTCTTGTGGCTTGTGGTGTTGCCATTCTCGTGGACCGTCGAGTCGAGAAACGTGGAGTAGGCGGGGCAATCGTAGCCGGGAACTAACTCAAATACATAAGACCCAAACCCGTAGTAACTATCTAGGTACGCCGTTCCACTCTGTGTGGGGTCGTTTCCGGCGTAATGAGCAATTGCCTCTTGTAGACCAAGCTCATAAATGATCCTTTTGCCTTTATATTTAATGTCATATAGATTGACTCCTGTGTCTCTATTGAACCCAATGTAGAAAGTGAAGTCCATCCATTCAACGTACTTAGCATCTTTGTCGACTGCGAATCGTTGTCCGTCGGGTTGGATTTGTATTGGGGGAGACCGTATGTCTAGCGGGGGCGCTGTACCAGTCTGGCCGGTGCGAGTCCATTGCCCGTCGACTTGCTTAGCGAGCTTTTTAAAGCCAGGAGAAATCCAAGCAGCCCGAAACTCATCAATGCTTTTATAAAGCTTGTTGTCGTAGAGAATATTAAGTAAACTCCACCCCTGCCAATCACGTCCAGTGATGTCTAACCGGTCGGGTTAGCTTGATGGATATTTATTGGAATGCCGGAGTGGGGGCTAAAATTAAACAAGCGGCTAACCTAGTTTGAGATAGAGACCCTGAGGGAGAAGAGTAGAAGAATCATAATCACTAGTTGGGTTAGACCAAAATTGAACCCAACTAATAATTCTTCCGTTCTCTTCCCAGAGGGGATCTATCCCCCAGATACTCGAATTAGTGTAATCCTAAGAAAGAATTAATGATTAGCTGCTAGTGAACTCTACGCTCCCACTTCGCAAAGGCCTCAGAGTTGGAGTAGGAGCACCTCTACAACTTACCGTTCCCAAAATATCTAGGGTGATATCAGACATATTTGCGGCAATCAGATCAAGCCATTTTTTTCGAGCTTCATTATCCGCAGCATAGTTTGGAGACTTTCCCTCCCCTTTGTTGTAGACATAGTTCAGTGGCTCAATCTTAGTAACGCTTTGCACAACGGGAATCGGTCCAACCTAGTTTACAATTACCAATTGTCAGATCCCAAATAGATTCCATACGCATTGCGTCGAAGCGAAAGAAGGAGTATATCTTACCATGTACTCTTGCCAATAGGGATTTTCCGTCGCACCATAAGAGATAACAACCCTAGCATATCTCTTTGGCGCAGGCCCTGAGCCATCCAAATAGGGCAGGACATCAGTCTTGTTCGGTGTTAACAACTCCGTAACCGTAACCCAATTATCCCAAGCAGACGCATTCTCATAGGCCGTCAAGTTCAGCCCCTGAGCTGGAGCGTGAAGCCATGCAAGAAGATCTATAATTTCGGTGTCGCTTAGAGGTTTCCATGGGTTAGGTTTGGGTGCGGTTACCGAAGGGTTGAAGGGTGCAGTGCAGTTCTCATGCCTGGGGTACAAATGTGTACTTCGAGGGTTGAGGCGTGGGGGACAGCCAGGAGCCGCATGTACTGCTAGTTCCGAAGCTATGACAGCTAGGCTTGCGAGAATTCCTCCTAGACGAACCATATTTGGTTTAAAACGCTCGTCTTCAGATTGGTGGGGAATGGTATCTGTGGGTGGATTGAATTCTCTCTTTTTATGTGCTCTAGAAGAACTTCGGCCGCCGGCCGCTTATATACAACTTTTCACGACACTACCCTAGAGGATGAGCGCAGCTGCAGCATTCCGCCTTGGCTGCCACAGGCAGGTCACTCGACACGAGCAAAGTAAAAACTTGTGAAAGAAATAACACAGCTCATCTTGAAAGGGGCAGAATTTCAACTTCATTACCGATGGCCTTATGTGCGTGGCAGGGTTTAAGGGTTGATAGCACAAGCGGACACCCGGATATCCTCCGGTGTATGGGACCATATTAGGTACACCGCATCTACGGGTCAGAATTTAAAATAAGCTAGTGTTTAAGAACCCATACAACCCTTTCAATCCAATTCGGCAGATAAGTAACCACAGAAGGCCAGTTAGATGACAAGGATTCGATAATATATTTTGGTCTTGAATATCTTTCTTATAGAGGCATCATAGGTAGACATTGCCCCACGGATGGTATAAAAAATAATAAAAAAAGAAGCCAAGACAGGTTTCACCGATGAACCTGGGAAAGAAGTAGCAGTGTCTCGCTGTTCCTCCTACTTTAGGTCGTTCAGAGTGCTATTGGCAGATGTTTAAACCGTTTAAGGAGATGGTCCGCTTCTGCCCTCCCTGACAAGACATTCCACGACTGCAAGGTTAAATAATTCCACAATGGTATCTTCATGCCGGAAAATGCTCTGGACAGTTCGTCTGTCTCTCACCAGGCATGGTAGAGCTATTTTCTGCCCACTTCTCTAAGAGAAACACGTTTAATACGGGAATTGAATGACCGGCGACCTAAAGCTAAGTTCTAACTTAAAACCACGTGGGTCCCCCCAAGGAAGTCCTACTAATTCTTGCGCGATGCTCTTTTCGATCGATACCATAGCTGAAATTCCTCAGGCAATGCCAGCTCTAAAGTTATCCAGCTCGCAGACCAATAATTGATAAAGGGCTGAATTTCTGACACCCTATGGGAACGATACTAAAATTCCTTGCACCCAATAAACACCATTGTGAAGTGGCTCCAATGATCGCTGGTTTTGCTACCTCATGGTAGTCACGTTGTTCGATGCCATATATATCTGTCGGGTGGCTTCAAAGCCTTCAAGATTGCACTTCTTAGGTGCGCAAAGGTAAAAAAGACAACGAGGCCAACCATCTCCTGGGCAGCTGAGGCGGTGGAAGATTTTGTGCCTGTCGGTGCCTAAGATGGCTAAGCCACCATCCCGTATTCTTCAGCAATAATTAACGTGTTATGATCATACGGCCAATATTAGCCATGGCCTAAATGCAGAAAACACCTGCTGCGGTCTGAAGTTTTCTCATCGCGAAGCCGCAGTAATCAACAAAGCTGGTTATTAACCTAGGCCACAGACACTGACAGGGGCACAAAATTCTCCACCGTTTCAGCAGTCTAGGGGAGATAAACATTTACACAGATGACTGCCTAGTTTCTTCACTTGTCATTGATATGAAAATTGAGGGAATGGATCGATCCTAAGTGCGAATCCGGAGTGATTATTAACCGTCTTATCATAGCGACGGCCGGCAGTCCAAATACATTAATCATTCACCCACAAGTAGAGGGAAGCTGATTACCAAGGTTAGCAAACATGGTACCGGTACCGGTATCATACCGGTATTGTCCCATTTCAAAAATAACTGAACGCGTCCGGGTAACTATTGGAAATAAGATAAGCAATTTGCTTATTAGAGCCTATCTGTAGAGCTGAAATCATCAGCACTCGCAACGAGGATTCCAGGGAATCGTCCAATATAGGCTGCGGAGATATTTCGGGAAAAACACTTGAGCGCCATTAGCCATCGTACATGCTATTGTACGGAATATGCACTGGCTGTTAGGATAGTAAAAGTTTTTCCCGTTGCTACCTTGGCGCGTTCAGTTTTTCGATATGGGAAAATCTCGTGAAACTCACTATCTCTGACAGCCCTGTGATCTCCGGACTCAGACAAATGCCTCTGAGAATGACTACTACTCTCCCGGCATAATACTGTACTAGTACAAGATCAGCTTACTAGATCTTATTTGCCAATATTCACAATTCTCTTAGCTTGCCCAGCCATACCTATCATGAGCTGACGGGCTGATTTCCGCTGATAATCTCATATACTGGACCTCAAGAGCTGTTATGGGATCGCACTCGAGCACCCGCACCGCACCGACAGGGCTCCAATTCTCCCGGATCAGTGATCTTGTAGTGCACTGTATGCGGCTTTCCGTCCAGGAATGATACACAGAAGAATACGGGCTAGGTACGTGCTGCTAATAAGCCATGATATTGGCTTATGATACAAGAATGACGAGCTACCGGTATCTAAGTGAAGGCCCCAAGCGAAGTATTTGAACGACACCTGCCGATGGTACTGTACCCAACTGATTTGTAACACAGCCAATGTCCACAGACTCTCAAAAAACCCATTAGGGTTTGGTGCTGAAGCATGTCTCCACCCGTTTCGGTCCGGGGCGATTGAGGGGGTGACCCAATAGTTATGAAGCACGGGGTAGTCTAACAAGCTTGGCGAACCATTACGCTTGTGGTTAATACCGATCCCAGACCGGACGTACCCGAAAACAGAAGGTATATTTCGGTCAGTATCGTACAAGTAGATGCAATGATGGATGCGCACGCAATTTTTGGGGACGGAGTTATTTTGGGGACGGAGAAGTTTCTTTTGTTTTTGGGTTTTCAGGCCATTACTTAGGTTATATGCCATGGATTTTCCCGTAGTTAGTTACAAATAAACCGAGGATTTAACAAAAAAAAAAAATGGATGCGCACGCAATTGATATTTAGCACCATACCACAATTATCAGTTCAACTTAATTAAGATCTTGAAGATAGATACTAGTAATATAGATAGTAGAGATGGATTAAAGGGAAAATTTTTTTAAAAAAGCACCAATATTTGGCATACCATTCCCTTGCATCCAAAACTGGAGCTACCCTTCCAACCATTAATTTTCCTTAGCTTTTTCAAACAAAAAATTGCCTTCAACATCCTTGGCCCAAGCCTCACTAGGAGCCCCTACAAAAATGACCTATTATCCCGGGTTCCAGTTTCTATTTCGCACTCTACTGTACTCGAGTACAGCACTGCTGTCTCCGCGATCAGGCTCCATCTCGTGGAACAGCGTGCCAAGAGTGCAACACCATTACCAAGCACAAAGCCCATTAAGTTGCATATGCCAGTACGAGTAGATTATGCCCCAAAATGCGAATTATCAACTGATTTAACAGAAGTCCACCACCATCGCCCGCCACAACTAATCTATTTTTCCTTTTCCTCCCGGGCGGGAGACTTATTTCTGCACCGGCCCTGTCAACCCTGCGGGGAGGAAATGTCGGCACCCCAGCCCGGTTCCGCTCTGGCGGGTTCTTATCCATAACATATTTTCGCGCGAGCCCGCGTCAAATCCACACGAAATTTAAAGGCTTCTTTAATTTTCCCCCAAGGGACAACTTGGGCAGATGGAACTTTATCTACTATACCTATCTATCACCAGTCAGAGTCGCCTCGGGTTATTTCATTGGTTAACCTAACTAGTATAATAATATGATACTCCGTTATTTATCTCGCGATGTAGTGAAGAGTACATTTAGCCTCGCCATACGGCGTGCCCTTTCCCTTTTAGCCTCATGGGTTGGTACTGTAATACCTTACGGGGGCAGGGGCTCAGTGAACGCGGTGCATAAATTAAGCCCTGCGGTCGCAACGTTTGAATGCCAGCACTGCACAATACTTGTGCTAGTTTGTGCGCCCCAGGCACGTCCGTCCGTCGTCGGATTACCTTGCCATCCTCATCTTATTGTTATTTTTTCCTCCCCTTCCCTCACCGGTTTAAGTTTTGTCCGCTAGAGACAAGAAGTCTTATAAGCCGGGCGTTCTCGCGTCTCTGCACAAAATATTGGCACTGCTTCCAGGACAGTTACCTGTACCACAGAACTATTGAAAGAGCAAATGAGTGTCAATTTTTGGCTTGGAGACGCCAGTTACGTCTTGTCGCAAATAATCGCTCGAGATGCCCACCGATTTAATCTACCCTTCTTCGTTCGAGATGACTGGCCTTTTTTTTTCTTTTTTTTCCGCACAAGACTCATCGTGATCACGATCTAGTTCTTTGCATATGAAAAGCGATACCGGTAGTGCATATGGTACATGGGCAGTCTCTTGGGACTTGATCCTCTTTTCCAATCGAACGGCATCTCCCGCACACATAATGTCTAACTATCCCCGAGGGCTGAGTCACGCACCGCATCACGCATGCCTTGCTATCTATAGTAAGAAAGTAGTCTACCCCAAAGAGGTTATCTTGTCGGATCAAAGCCCTAGGGCTTTTGGAACCTGAGGCGGGTTTGAAGTGCAAAGTGCATATCTGAAACGAAAGGGCTTGAAAGTGTGGGGGAGGAGATGTCAGATGTATTGCCCCGGTTTTTTTTGTTTACTACCAAACCTTTCCCCGCTGTTATCAGATACAACCCAAGTCCCTCGTTCGCTAGAACGATAGAATAAACGAAGAGTTTTTTTTAACAATGTCATAATATTATAAAAGACAAAAAAGCAAAAAAAAAGCAAAACACGACCAGGGCTGTTATCGTGCTGCTACCGGTAAGGAAACCGTATTCGGCCAGTCCCAGTGGTTCGCTCGCGACTTTGGGTGGGCCCTAGAATTCTAGGGATCCAACAATAAAAAGACGCAGGAGACCAAAGATAGCGTGGTCTAGGAGAAGGCAGTGCTATCATCGCCGATCTAAGTTTAGCACTCTTTTTTCCTTCTTTTTTCCTTTTTTCCCATGCTTTCTCTCCTTTCAATCCTTGCTTGGCATACTACTTGCTTCTTACCTGCCTAGCCATTCGATAAATCACGTCGTGACAAGAATAAACCCGCTGTGTCCTAAGACATGACAAGATATCACACCGGATCACTCGTGTATCGTTAGTAGGTGTTTGTGTAGCATATATGAGTACGTTATCGTAAGTCTCGGTCTTTCCTAAGACATACGTACAAGCTACGTGAATGGGTGGCAGGCTTTTTTCCTTTTCGCTTTGGTCTTTGTCTTTCCATTCTTCATTTTCATGATGTTATCAGACCCTGGCTGTTTATCATCTGATAACCGGACTAGCTCTCCCAGAATGTGCAATTCTTGCTCGTGTGCAAATAAGTGGGCTGAATTTTCTGGGGATGGTGAAGCTTAAGCTTACCGCATGTATTTGCCTTTTCTGACCAGGCAATCTATATTGCGTCTCTCGGGGTCATGATATTCCGATCGCTTTTTCTCTGGCTGGCTTTGGTTGTGGTGATGATGAGGTAAACTACATGCCTAAACGACTTTCTGTGAGAACTAGATTCATCCGGTGTCCGAATAGGTCGACATCCCTTGAGTCCTTGCTCTGTGTGAGACCTAGTGAATACACCTTCTTTTCTTTTGAGTGGAATAATTGAATGTCTGGTGACTTTCTCGTGACATTTAGGACGAGAGAGGGGGACTATCTGGTCAACCTACACTGCCCACTTGTCCCAGGCAAGAGGTATCTGAGAACAGGGATTCACAAAACGTATTGCGAAAGATCAGTGCGTCTCTGAGCGCCCATACCAATCCTCAACCCCTGTTTTCTAATACTTCTTGCCTGGGCGAGTCCCTATGCTACCCATACCGCGAGCTCATAACCTTCACTAAGCCCCTGTCACCTGCATCCCATTCCATCCTAAGTAACCAATGATGCCAAAAAGTGTCGTGTTGCTGAATAGAGGACCTCACATCAATGCTTGTCCTGGCCGAGAGGAATCCGGAAGCAGGGATTTGCGAAATAAATGGCAAAAAATCCGTGCGTATGTAACCTAATTGCATCCCTCGAACTATCCTACTAGCTAGCAAGGAATCGCAGTACGGCATGGGATACTCCGTGCGTATCACAAACTCACGACTCGTACCGGTATTTTCGGATATCCCTTGCCTGGGACAAGTGCTGGTAGGGAAGAAGGTAAGCCGACCCAAGCCAATATAGGCCAAGGGTTGGAAGTTATGTGAGGCAAAACACAAACAATATATCCCTCCCTCCATCTAAATCACGTGATCATAGTGACGGATTGAATCGTTTGCTCTGCTCGCTTGATTGCTTTCTTCGTCCTCCGCCTTCCCTTTTGCCCTTTTGCCGCGGATAATTTATTAGGGCACTTGTAAAGCTGCATCTCGCTGCCGCTGGGCTAAATTGGATTTATTTATCTATCTATCTAGCTATGGTACTTGTACGGCACTGCATTTAACATAGAGGGAAGAAACAAAGCCCTCTTGGCGTTGGGTTTAAACGCTTGCTTTGTTTCGCCTTCTTGAAGTGATGCAATACCATTCTGCCCCAATTCACTTATCATAGAAGAGAAATGTTTTTAGAAAGAAGCTTATGTCGACACAACAGGCGTGAATTTGTTTCTTATACGGGTATTTAATTAACTCACGAGGATGGAAAATCAGATAAAATCACTTACTACCTCTCCCACCCACCATTATTCAGTTACCGGTACCCACTCAGCCAAGGGGATCCTGGCATCCCGTTGAGCCCCGATCTTATTATCCAAATTGGGAGCCTGGTGGGGGATTAGGCACTCGCGGTAGATGTTCCGCATACTAGTATGGTTTATAAATATTTATATTTTTGTCGTAGGCCCCTCTTTCTCTTGAGAAAGCCCCTTGATTCCTTCTTTTCTTCATAGACATACCGGTAGTATAGCTAAGTGATACGACATGGCAAGTTAACAAATACCCATTTGGGGACTCCCTCCTCCTTGCGCGAAACGATCACGCTGCGGCTCTATAGGCTTTTACTAGCTAACCCTTCAAGGAACACCACAGCGATCAGAGTACTCATCACAAAGTGCAAATTTCTCGACCCCAAGCTTCGATCTAGAAGCGGTGGAACTTGTTTTTTTTTGGAAATGGTTTGGGTTTAACTTGGACAGAAAAAAAAGTAAAATAAGATATGACGTGATAAAATTAAATGAATAGTAGGCGCGCTGACTGGCTGGATAATTTTTGCACTGCGGATGTGAATTGCACTACGATCTAGTTGACCGGCTTCTTTGCCGAGTCTAATATCTGGGGAGGATGAGGAATGATGAGGGAAGGAGAGGAAGGTGCACTAGTGCGTTACGGCTCCAGCCAAAAGTATCTTATTGTCAGGAGAGCTCATTTTACTGGTGAGTCGGGGAAGAGGATTTTGCGCTATCTGGCTACTGTATTTTACTGCTGGAAGTATGCCGTGGGGATGCTCTTCGGTAGTGTGGGCACAGTACAATTTCCCCACCACAGGAAGAATCGGGATCAAAGATTGAAGGCTCACTACTAGTTGTGTCACAAACCTCGAAATCATCCAACTTATCTCCTCCTTAGAAGACAACTCAAAGACTAGTCAAGACTCGAGTGGGTCAAACACTCGGTACGAACTCGTAGTGAGGACTCACTCACAATCACACCGCCGCTGCACGACGGCGATGAAAAGAAACCATCACAGTTAAATTAAAATTGGGAATGCCGGTGTGTAGACAGAACAAAGAGACGTAGCGCTCAATATTAGACTCGCTCTAATCCCCCGCCACCCCTTCTCGACACCTCTTTTCGAATATACAGAGGACACCGGGGGAATAGGTGCAAAAACAAGGCAACGCGGCCCTCTGACGACGCTGCTGTAAGTGCAGCAGCTTGCAGAAGGCCGACTTGTTCAAGATCCTCTTAATGAACCCTTGGATTGTAGTGAGAGTAGGGGGAACCAGGGGGATGGTGAAAAACTTACGGATCTTTTCAGCGGCTCTGCTCTGGACGTAATACCGATATCGTACAAGTAACGAGCAAGGATACAAAAGACTTGCTTGCCACCTTACTCGCTGATCTTGCTCGGATCTCCCAAAGTCCGGGGCTCGGATGTCTACAATAACCACTTTAGCGCCAAAGTTGGGAGGAGATGCTTTTAAAAGATCGTTTTTGTACTACCTACTACCCGGAAGATCTCAAATCTTGCAATCAATAGCCTAATGTACCGCTGGTCAGGGAGTCCAGACTAAAGACATTTGTTCTCTTGATTTTTTTTACTCTAGCTTAGCTTCTTATGTGCATTACTGACCGCGAGACTGGCGATAGGAGTGTACAATATTGTGGTGCATGTAAACGTCCCATTTTGATGTTTTCAATCTTCCGATTTGCGCTGAGTGTGCATCCGGAAACTCCAGCACCGGTACTTGTACTCAAAAACTCGCGCAGTAAGATGCAACCCGTATTGGCCCCCGCCGCACTGGCCTAACTTTTAAGCTTCCGGGGAGATAGACTGGTGTGGTGGGCAGGAGGTTGGGAGGAGCACTCGAGGTCTAGTTTCAATGGTTTAGAGAGAGCTCAACTCGGCCACACTCCACAAGTCACGCAAGCTGTGATACCTGCGTATCCATGGTACCTTGTTGTGCTGACCGTAGAAAGCTCGTATCTAAGATGGTACGGTATTGCAGGGATCTCTGCCGGATCAGTCTTCTGTGTCCTACAGGGTCGGGGAAATGGAGACTCCGGTTAGCTACCAGGGGCGCGTTTGGGTTTCTGGGCCCCTACGATGTGCAAAATATCATTCACCTAGGCTAATTGTAGCTGGCTAATTTGTGATCATAGCGGGATCGTATTGCTCTCTTTGTATTGGGGATTGCGGCTGTCTTTGGTTTGTCGCCGGCAGATAGTAGGTTTCTGATCACCGAGTTTGTAGGGGGGGGTTTGGAGAAAAGCCTAGTGCATGTCAAGTATTTCAGCTATAATTGATTAATAGCTTCTGAAGAGATCACCACTTATCACCCGTATCAACTCTACAAAGGCTCTTTGCTACGGGCAACCTCCATACCACTGACTTCTGCAAGGCTAACCCGAGATAGAAGTAACCTAAGAAGTCTACTCCTCTGAATTTGGAATCACACTCCCCGCGTGACGTATTATTCACTATCGAAGGATGTGGTGATGTCCAATGGTAGTGGCATGCGGCCAAATCTTCGCTCACTCACCATCCCTCAATCACTCAATTCAACCAACCAACCAAGCCTGCAAGCAAGCACGCAGGATCTTCCTCAAAGTGAGATGCAGAATGAAATTGCTAGAGGGAAGAACGGATAAATGAATGAGCATCACGGGGCTCCCCACGGTGCCCCGACCCACCTCGGCCCGAGAGTCCAGGCACTGCTAATCCTTCAGGAGGGGGAGGCTTTCAATGAATTACTGAAATCCAAGTCGTTGTTTCGGTTAACTACGGTATTATTTTTACTCATTTATTCATTTATTAACCTCACCCGCCCGTTGCTCTACTCTGCCTTGTGATCGATGTTAATCAGGACATCAAATGAGTGATAATAGGAGAAGAACGGAAAACTGATATGACTCCCTCCAGAGCAGGGACGGGAGAATAGAATGCCTCGCGTTGATAGAATGCTAGCAATGGGGGTTTTAATAGCTTAACACCAGGGTAGGTATTTCGATAAATGTCTGCTACGGGTCCGGGGTTTGTTTTACCAAGTTTATGTCTAAACTATTTAAGGCTGTGATGGTATTTCAACTCGGAGAGATATCACTTTTAATTTACGCTATATTGCTTTCGAAATTCCTCCCTGCTCTATCTGATCAGTCGAAACAAGTACAATTATTTAATTGTCCTCATAGTCCCAGATTATTCAGTTGAAGCTCAGTAGGGTTACCCACAATCATTCAGGGGCTTATTGTAAACACTTCCGCGGGGGATGTATTTTGCAGTAGCTAAAGCCTAGAGCTTGCACTATACAACTTGATCTGTTGCACGGTTTATGTTAGTAGGAGGAAAAAAAGAAAGTTGTCGAAATGGAGAGGGCTCATGTTTTGTCTGGAGATGTTCAAGTTCATCTGTAGGCCAGGGAAGTTGCTCAACCTCACTTGGGATTTTTTTTTTTCACTTCTCTGTTGACGAGCACTTTATGAGACAGGGAATTTTGTCCCGGTCCTTACTCTGGCGGGCATTTTATCGGCTTTCCGAAAGAGGAAAAAAATAACCTAGGTTGCGTCACCGGGCCCGGCTAAATAAGGGTGGGTTTAGAAAGAATGAATGAAAGGAAGGATGGAAAAAAGAATGAGGGAAAGGAGGAAAGAAGGACCGAAGGAGGAAAGGGCAGAATATGATCGCCAGGGGTGCGACAATCAGTGCTTATTTCTGCTGTCCGTATCCAGTCTAGACTGTGATACTCGAGTAACACGTTCTCGGCAGAGGCGTTTTCCGTAAAGTGCAAAAGCTATTTGGGTTTTCTTTTATTTTTTCGCACATTGATGCGAGCGGTTCGCTTGTGACATAGAGAGGAGAGAAGTGTAGGAATAAGGAACTTAGGTGAGTGTGGCTGACTAGGAGGGATGGAGCGGATCTTGGACCTGATGGGCTAGAGGTTCTTGGAAACGGCGGCAGGCGAGAGGGGAAGGTGGGGGGAAGGGTGGGGCTATAGATAAGTAGCTAGATGGGTAGCAGAAAAGTGCCGCAAAGCCTCCGGCACAGATCAAAGTGAAGTTATCGCTCTCACTCTAGATTGTCGGTAGTAGACCGGAGGGTAAGCGGGCGGTCAGCCGGTCAGTATTCTAGAACATTAGGTGTCCTAGTTCTGTGACAAAAGTGCATTACTTGGGACAATTTTGCGGACGGATTGAGCTCTAATTTGAGGATTTATCGAGGATTTGATCCAGGAATTCTAGAACTACTATTGACTAAGTATCTCCTATCTGGGAGTGAGGGGTTCTCCCCGGTGATTTCCGTATTTCTGCCGGAAGTTCTGTTTGACGTGTTCATGCGAAATCACTCGGTAATTGAACCTCTGGCCCCGCTTGAGGAAACTACTGAAGATGGGGTCGCTGACCGGGGGCGGGGAAGCCCCTAAAAACAAATCTTGAAGGCAAAGATTTGCTGTTGATGACTTGTGAGTGACTTGCCAAATGTCGAGCGAAATTTCAGGCGTAAAAGATGTAGATATTTGGGCACAGAAGTGCTAGATCCCCTGCAAGCTATATCTAAAATTTAGAGGAGGCGAGATTAAACGGACTATCTAATGACATAATAGCAAAAACCCACTATAGGTAGAAGCACAGCTCTTAAACCCTCAGGGCTAGTTCTTGCTGAGCTGGCCTGCCCCCTAGTCTGACTACTGAGACCTTCAGCTCCCACCAAGAAAAAGCTCAAACTAAGTCTTGCCCCACGATCAACGAAAAAGATGAACGTCTATCATAGTCATTGCCGAGGCTCAGTAGACCTCCATGAGGCGGAATTTAGATGGGAGGTTCATGTTGGGGGCCATAAACACCCTGATAAGCAGTGCCTCGTAAAACCCTCTCAAATAGGTTAGACGACTACACAAAGGCGAAATAGTCTCAGAGCTAGATAGAGTGTTGGTTGCCTGTTGGTGGCTCCACTCTTACCGCCGGTGGAACCTTTTCTCTCCCTGAGAGATGGGGTTTGGGTGCTTGGGGGTGGCGGGGATGAAATCCTGGGGTGGCTACGCGGTGTGGCGGCCGAAGTGAAACTGAGATTCCGGTGGCTGATTGAAGGATTGAGGGTAAGTGCAAGAGTTTATATATGGAAAGTGTAATTGCTACTAAAAAAACATCGGTTGTTGGGGTATTCTCTTTGAGCAGGGCGGATCGAATGGGGGGGATGAACTTGGTAAGGAAGGTGGCTGAGCTATTAAACCGGTGGAGTCTCTGGGGGGTTATGCTTATGGATTGCAGTTGGTTAAACAAGCGAATAGGTATTTTGTAGTTGGGAGGTTGTTGTTTAGCACCAGCTTTGTAGTCTCTGATTCAGGGTTTCGACTGGGGTGAAACCCCACCACTGGCCAGGGATCAAAGGTTGCCTAGAAGGTAGATTGTTCGTTTTTTTATTTGGCGTTCGGTGGTTCTAGTCTGTGCGTCTAGAGTAGTGACTAACTTGTTAAAGTACAAGATATCGCTAGATGGTGGGAAATGCGTTATACTATGAATCTAAACTAAAACTATCATTAGTGCTTGGTGTTTTTGCCCAAATATTCTGCTTTTGGTTCACTTGACAATAGACCCGCTGATTTTAATCCAAAAAATGCACCCAGGTGCGTGGACATGGACATGCAAAGCGAGCGTTGTGGGGGGCAGGAATATTACAGTAAGCGCAGACAGCGCAGACCCGGGCACAAGAGGAATGCGCTAGGACGCTGTAGTTGCCTCTCCTAGTGAAGCGCTGTCTGTCTTTTTCTTCTTTCTCTATCTCGACTGGAAGCCGAGTTCGCTGGGGTTCTCTTCCCTTGTGCCAGGTAGGAAATTTCAACGACCCGGCATATTTCTCTTGCATTGGAGTGTTTGCGGTATTAGGGAGACGTTTCCCCTGAGCAACTAGGGAACAAGGGCGACTGTTAGCTCACGAATTACCCACCTCAGCCCCTCCCTTCAAGGACAGAGAACTGCCCTGTATAATTCAACTTAGGGGACACATACTCATCTCCTAATTTGTCCATACTTATCTTAAAACAAAACCGCTTAATTTCGGGCTTTAACAACCCCCAATCAACCACACAAGTAGCAGGTCATCAATTCTCACTTCGATAACCTAATACTCCGTCAGAACCTTGGGAGGGGGCGGAACTAGAATGAGCTAACTGGAGACTCCAGGCTTCAAGGCAGGACACAGTGTCCTGGACTGGATAGTCATAAGAATTAATTGTGGTGATATCCTGTTATATACTTATCAATGTTAGGATACATAATGGCCTTCGACTACCTATCTACGCTTATATCAGTGCCTTTTCACAATTCTGTTTTGAACATAGTTGGGGGTTATGACTTTGTAGTCTGAATAGACAAATAGCTGCTCATAGTGTGCGTAACTGTTGTGTGCTTTCCTGGCTGTAGGTTGGTTTAGATTTGTCTTCAATATAATAGGACTATTTAAGTTAAGTTGTGCATTGTGAAATCTTCATTCTCAGATCTCTTCCCCCAGCTCTTGATTGCTGTCAGAACTGTTGCTCTGGGATAACATTACTGACGGCTTTATCTCTTATTATGTGCCGGCCGTGGCCTTACAAAGCACTATTGCCTATTTCAAACTAGAGACAACTTCCCGATAAATACATTCGGGAAAACACAGACCTTCTGCTCTCCCCACCACTTAGTTAAGAGAGAGATCAACCTCCCACCAAGATAAGCGCTAATTCTTACTGCAATATTATGTGATACCTGGTGGACAGTGGTTGAGACCTTAAGAATCAATCAACTCTTGCGGAATCCGAGGGACTCCAGGAGTTCGATTCCCATTGGAGTATACCATTGAACGATCTATCATGTGGGGCACGAGATTCATGGAATCCTGCCCAATAGGAATTTGGAGATTGAAGACCTAACATTGACCAACAGGGCTGATGGGCTAGATAGGTCTGCTGCGAGGTGGTAGAATCTGGCCCTAGACCAGGCACCCAAGGGTCGGATCAGCAAATCTGGGGTATTATAGTTAGAGTGACTCAAGCATTGTGGGAATAGGCAAAAGTGGAGAAAGAACGAGAATGGCAAGGCAACAGTCAGCAAAAAATTTGTTCTTTCCCTTTAACCCCCTCTAGTTCGGGATAACAGCTGCTGGTCCTGAGTGCCATATAGATATTCTACTACAAAAACGGCAAATTTTTCCTGTGGGGGTGGTTATTAACCGTGGAAAACTACCTTCTTACAGTCCCTCACTGTAATTTAAACATCTTGGAGGTCCTCATGCATGGAACTTAGAAGCTCGATTAAAGGGAAATATGAAATTAGGAGGAATTGAGTAGAAGATGAGGCACCCAATTGAGCCTGGAGTCTACCGTCACAATAAATCACTCGTGTGACTGCCCAATCTGAAAGAACTTAGCACAGCTGATGTTTTGGGTATGTCAGAGAGAATATTGCGAGATCAGCATATTGGGAAACTTAGAATAAGTGATCTATTAAGCCAACGTTAGTACGTTACGCTCAACCTTCTATGAGGGCGGGGACGGAACGTCTTCAATGTATTATACTCTTGGTGACATCCCTCAGATCAATACCGTTTTCTAGGCTTTAATCTTTTAAGATAAACACTTGTGATCTGTAAACGCAATGACTGAACCTGCATTGATATTCCGCTAGACTAGTAGAGAGGTCTTTTGCTAATATTCGGAATAAAAACTTTCTCCAAAACTCCTGCTATGCCGACAAGTCTTCTGCACATCCACGACACAATCACCTGGACCATTGCTCAACGGCTAAGAGTTGGCTCTGGCGGACTTTGATTTATAGTTCCCAAGAGCTTAAGCCTACTCTGCCTGAAAGTATTGATCTTCTTTATGGGGTTTTAGTTGTGGATTTGGCATTCGATCTCAATGAGGAATTTTTCCCTATAGAGGGGTATCCCGCATACGGTAAAATCTCAAATAATTGAACCTGGTGCTAGGACGTTGGAGTTGCCTTTTCTGGTAAGGCCTGACTCTTTTTCCTTTTTTTTCTGTCTTAAGTTCGGGCTGAGGGGGTCAGTTTTCGCTGTGCGCTCGCGCCCCCTATCTAAGAGAGGGAATTTCAGACGTCTTAGCGCGAGGTTCAATTATTTGAGATTCTACGGTAGTGAGAACTAACTTACCCTTTTCCCCCAGCGCCCCGGCCAAAAACTATATAGCCCACAAAGGGCGAGTCAAAACATGGTGACTACTTGCTATCCTGGGGGCTCGCTATGTAGGGAGATATCACAAATTTTTTCCTTCTGTATGAATCAGGTCGCACTTGTGCGATTGCTCGTACTGGGGTTAGGGCCTTTTATTTATTCGGGTTTTTAGGGTTTTTAGGCTCCTGTAGTTAGGCCAATACTACAATCCCTATAGAAGCTATAATAATTATTATATAGTCTATGTTGTGATACTTGTACTCTTCTCTCTCACCTTTAGCGTAGCCGGTATATGGTTCTAGAAGCCTTACCCCTCTAGTTACACACAGTGCAAAGGGCCTCGAACTGGGTCCAAGAAAATGCTAAAATTCGAGCTTCGATTAGGGAATCAAAACAAGGAGCTTTAAGAAAATAAAACATACAAGATGTAGCCCATTCTTGGGAGGGGAGATAAGTGGTTTTTTATTATCATTTTTAATCGGATATATCTGGTTAGAGAAATTAGCTTTGCGAGATGCAAAACTTTGGTGAGAGTGAAACATGGAGTTGGATATTCCGAATGTGGCCTGGTGCTTTGCCAGAGGTGTGTGTAACTTCAAGCCTTGAAGTTGGGCTGGCCCCAACAGAATTGCCTATCCCTAATCTGGCGTTTTATGAAGAAACCCCTTTAGGCGCGTCCATTAGAACAAAAAAATACTTCAGAGGATCCGCAGCTGGTATGGTATAAGCTTTCTTGTCCCTGCTAGATCTAGCGCTTTATATTGGATCTACCCAATGTTGCCGTAGACATAATTCCGAGGATTTTTCAGGCGTCGCGAGAATGTAGGAAGGGCACTAAAGACATACAGGTGTTCAATCGGGGAAGTGTTGAGAAATTAATCAGTTACGGTTGGATTTCATTTGACCGGTCAAGGCATAAGCCCCGTTTGAAGACATCTCTTAAAGCCAACCCCCGGACTTCGTTCTGAAAATAGGTGTATTATAATACATGACATTAAAGACAAGCACTTACACCCAAAGACACGAGTGATAAGACATGACCAGTGAGTGAGGTTCCTTATTAGGGGCTCACGCTTTGTCCTTTTTCCAGTTTCGGAAAAAGCGCAGTTCCTGCCGGGAACGCCTGGGGAGCCAGTTTCCGGTATTGAATTCCTATAGACATGGTATATGCGGCTATAAGGGGGCATAAGGAAATAGGTAGTTTTTTCCTCCCCTTCTATGCCATTGGGCAGAGGGCATTGGCTTATTCAAGATAATTGTGAGGTGTTCAGGGGCTAGCTAATAAGTATTAAAGAACGGTGGTGCCGTCAGAAGGGTGTTGATAGTAATGATTAGTAATCCCCCCCTAGTTTGCCTCCTTTTGGTATATAGAATGCCCAGCGAGTACAATCTTATATCCCCTTTGGCTATCCAGCCCCGGGACCTTGGCTAAACATCATATATCACTACACTGACGACTTGTCTGGGATGATTGCAGATTATTCGTTTGCTTTCCCGAGACTTCTGCTAGATCTCTGTAATTGCAGGAATACTTCCATGCATTCCGTTCATTCGTGATAATTCATGGAATTTAGTTTGGTTTTCAGAGGCGTCAGTGTTTTGGAGATGTACATATCTCCCAGTGTGCTCTTACAGTACGGTGAGAAAGGTCATCGTCACTTGCCCTTGTTACGCCAAAAATGGCTATTTGCGTAACTAGGAGGCAGGGCTATTTTGGCCCCAATTGATTATTACTTTATGAAATCATAAACTGGTTCGGACTTCACAATATCCAAATTTTAGCTGAACTAGACCTGTTTTGCGTTGTGGTGGCCCTGAAAATCTGAAGTTTCGGAGTGGCCCCCAGCGCGTGGATTTTGGTAGTAATTGGCATTAAGGTTTTATTAGGGTCGGATTTCGCTTACCGTAAAAACTCGAATAAACGGACCATGTGCTAGGACGTCGGACTTGCCTCTCCTAGTAAGGTCTGTGTTTTTTTCCTTTTTTTTTGGCTCGGGGGACGTGTTTTTTTTGGTGTGTTTCTCCCCGCTTTTCCAGAGGAGGAAATTTCGGACGATATAGCACATGGTCCGTTTATTCGAGTTTTTACGGTAGTATATTTTCGCCAGTGCTTTGTCCAACCAACGAGAACTTATGTCCAGGGACTATAACTAGCAGCTTTATGGATCGTCTAGCTCATTAACTTATTTTCCCACTTTCAGTTGTACACTAATCTCACTCGCAGTGCACATTAGCCCCTTTCTGTTGCCCGGCACGATGCTCGAAAATTGAAAGTTCGGTTTTGTCAAAACTGATTTCGGAAAACTGCAAAAAGGACTAGGCGTGGGGTTTCATATTGGCTACTCGTAATGTCTATTCGAACTATAAACCAAGCACCGGCGGGCGGCGCGAATTTTCGAACTCAGTAGTCATAGATTTCCTTTCTAAATTCTGTACCCATCCAAGTAAACTCCGGGGGCAAAGCAATCGACGCACAACCGGTACCGGGAGTTAACAGTGGATGTATTTACGGAGGTACAGCGCCTAAATTTTGTATGCTCCACAAGCGAGGTTTGCTGCCTTTACCCCCTGTGGAACACATAAAACTTAGGAGCTGTGCCTCCGTACTAGTACACCGGTAAAACGACTATGGTGCTCCGTGCCACCAATCACAAGTTACAGAAATCAACTACAGCCCGATCATAGGTAAGAATTGATAAACTTACCAACCAATTCACCTCAAGGTATCGTCGGAAGTAACGCTGTCCCCTCCTAGCACACCGGGCCAAAGGCAAAACTAATTGCCCCAGTGCGATGAGCTAGCATTCCCCTAGATGAGTTCCGAGAGTAATTACCATATCGGATGTCTCCGTCTCCTCCTTCTAGGCCGCGTAGATCATCGGAGAGCTAAAGTTCCCCATCGAACATCTGGGACATTGAGGTCTCGCTGCAATTGAGCTTCCTCCAAAGGCACTATTGAGCCGGGCTCAGTGCGGAAGGTGAGGTTATCAGTTCTGGCACTGGTATGGTGCGCTGTGGGGTAAATGTATTGAAGCTAACCTATACCAAAAAATGTTGCCAGGAACCTTGGCGCACCGCTCAGTAATAGCACTATTAGGTTATCTAAGAGGCAAGGGAGTTGGCGAAAACCTGCAGCACAAATGGCTGAACTTCTGATTGCGTGAGAGGGCTTTGGGGCAGACGTAGAACTCTCGAGTGTTCGCTGCGTAGGAGACAAGTCAAACTATACCGGGTGTGCGAGGAGAAAGGTTGAGAACTTTCATATTGAATTCCCTAATCTGCTGAAGATAGTCAAAAGGTTTGAATGGAATCTGAGCATGGGTGGATTGAAGAGGATCTGTCACGATATCAGGGGACCCTTGAGCTGTTTTTCCAACCATTCTTTGCGCCCCCAAGAGCTAGCGACGGAGTTAGTTCAAGTGTTTGAAAATATGCGAAGAGGTAGGGCTTGAGTAGAATTAATCTTGCGGTCGTGCATCGCAGGGCGTTTGCTCTAGTCACGAAAATTCAGCTTTCCGTGGAACATTGTGGTAATTCATATTATTGGAGGGGAAAAGTATTGGGACTACAGTACCGGTACGGCACGCGCAGCGCTGGTCGTTTATGCAGTGAAGGGCTGAGTTGGGTATTTCCGAGAGCTCTTCTAAACTAGCCCCACAAGACCTAGTCTAAGTAAGATCTGGTGATAATTTATTCTTTGTAGATGCCTGCCGAATTCCTCAAGTCCCGATATGGGTATTTACCTTTCCACCTGAGTGCAACTGAAGCAGTGATAACAGTCCTCTGGGTTGTTGTTGGGCGCCAAAGTCAAAGCCAAGGTCAATAATTGTCAGGTCATGCGACCTCTTGGCAGCATCAGGGTAATGGAACCTGCATCAGTTGCTATGGTAACGGGTTTTGTTTGGAATAACAGTCCCCAACTTCTCCCGCGTCTTCCCTTCCCCCACAATCCAGAAACTCCCCCCATACCACCCATAATTATCACAAACATTCTCTTATTTCGTGAAATAATCGGATCTTTCTCTTTCCCTCTAAATCGCCATGGCTGAGCCTCAACCTCGAAAATACCTTACTCGTGCGAGAGCAAAGGCAGAAGCCAATCCTATCGAGAGCAAGCAACAAGGAAAAGCCCAGAGGACGTCTGAGAAACGAAAAGCTCTCGCGGAGGCAGCCAGCTCCAATGAACTCGAGCCACCGATTAGGGCCACAAGGGCCTCCAAGAAGACTGTGAAGATGGAGAATCCAGTTCCCCAGCCAGCTCGTGGGGTAAAAGCCGCTCCGAAACGCAAGTCTGAGAAAACCGCTTCTACCACTGCAAAGAAACCCACTGCGGCTGCGGCCAAAGTGCCGAAAAAGGTGGCATTTGTACCTAGCCCTCAAAAATTCCTCGAGGACAAAGAGAATCTCATTCCCGTGCAGAAAGAGGGCCATTTCGATCCCGACGAACTCATATCTACATCAATGGGTGCATTGTCGGTCAAGCCTATTCGGGTACCGGCCACCAAGCTCCGGTTACCAACTGTGACTCCCTCCACAGTTATCCTTGATCCGATACCTGCCTTGTCTCCGTCCAAGGCTCGACGAGCCCCTATCAAGGGTCTAGAACTTCCGGACGACGGATCGGAAGATGAGCTGTCAAGTCCGCATTACCCGAAGCTTATAGCTAAGCCCAAACGTGTTGGTGGGACTGCAACCAAACACGTTGGCATAGATCCAAATGAGAACAAACCTCTTGATATCTCTGCTTCTTTGATCTCTTCCCCGGCGAGAAGACCGCCTGTGTCGCCATTCCGACCCACAAAGGCCAACCTCTCAACGAAGACATTAGAGCCATCGGGACTGTCTAGCTCAGTCTTGGCATCACCCGCCAGACGCCCTGTTCCTGGGTCGATTCCTGGTTTCAGAGCTAGCCCGATCAAAGGCAGCTTTAAACTTGAGCCTCTCACAACCCTTAGTGCGATTGACCACCAGCCACCATCAAAACTCGGAATACAAAACCTCCCAAAAAGAGTCAAAGTTGCAAACTATGTGAAAGTAGATGGCGATCAGGATGAGCTTGGAATGGACATGGAGACGAACCTATTGAGTTGCAAGACCCCACGTGTTGTCAAAATCAAATTGTTTGACCCCAAGGACTCTGAACAAGCAATGATGTTCCAGTCTGAGGACTCTTCTGCCCTTTTTGACGAGATTATGTCGCCGACAAAGAAGGAGCCTTGGTCCTTAGAGGCCAAGTCCTTAGACAAGATGCTGAAGGAAATTGAGTCGGAGAGGAAGGCAGTATTCTCGATGACAATGGCAAAGACCTCTGCAACCCCTCCTACACCTCCACCAGGATTTGGTTTTGAAGACTCGTTTGGGTCTGGCAACACATCTCCTGCTCCTCTTCACAAGAACGCCCCTGAACTCCAGAGGCCGCTAGAGCGAGAAACGGATTTTGAGGGGGACATTACAATGGAAGATTCTGAGGATAACACAGAGACTATCCTTAAAAAGGAGCTATCACTCACTCCTTCGCGAGCGCCACCATGTAATAGGAAGCACAGAAGTCCGAGCCAGGGTGGAAGCAGTTACGGGTTCTTCGATCTTGTGGATGATGAAGATGAGCTTCTTGGTGGCAATACTAAAACCCCTTTCCTTCCAGACGGACCTTCCTGCTCCCCTATCGTTAAGGCCGTCTCTTCCATCGATTTGACGATGCAACCAGAGCCTGAGAGAAGAACCTTATTCCCCGATGCTCAACCATCGCAAGGCAGTGAAGTAGGCCATGATCTCGACTGGAATCCATCAAAGCCCAACAACACCAGCATGGGCAATATCTTTGGCATTCCTATCGACCCTGAACTCCTCTTGACGCAAGAAGAATTCCTCGGAATAGTTGAAAGTCACGTCCGAAAGACCACAATCCCGGTCAACCTTCCCCCAGAAGACAGTGAAGACGAGGGCTCAGACATGGAAATCGAAGACCAAGAAAACTTTCACCCTTCTCCCTACCCCTCAAACATCCAGCGGGACCCGTCTCCCACAGTCCGCGGCTCGCCACCCGCAGCATCAAACCACTTTGCCCGCCGTAATAGCGGCATGGTAAGCCAGATGGGTGTTCTCGCCGGTGCAGTCGTATTCGTGGACGTATACACCGCCGAAGGTGCCGATGCCTCGGGACCATACGAAGACGCCCTCCGTGGGCTCGGTGCGCGAGTTCTGAAGTCATGGAATTGGAACCCGGACGGTGGGAACAAGGACAAGATCGGAATCACGCATGTAGTCTTTAAAGAAGGCAGTCCTCGCACTCTCCAAAAGGTCAAGGACAGCAAAGGCGTTGTCGTATGTGTCGGCGTTGGCTGGGTTATCCAGTGTCAGAACGAGCAAGAGTGGATGGACGAGAGCCAATTTGCCGTTGACTTGGATACAATTCCACGAGGTGGACATAGAGTTTGTTCTACTGCCCTCGCTAGATATTGTTACTATAGATGCTAATTCCATCGCAGCGCCGTAAGTCCATGGAGCCGAAAGCCCTCGCAGCACTCTCCGAGCCGAAAACTCCACAAGCTCCGAAGAGTAATGCATTCTCACTCTCCTCCCGTGCCCCCGCGCAGACAGAACCAAAGAATCCGCTCTTAGCAAAGAACCTGCTTATTGCGCGGAGGAAGAGTATGCAGTTCTTGCCCAAAGTTGGGAGCCCACTTTCTAGGAAGCCGTTGTCCGTGGAGTACTAGGCGCGCTCTAAAAATTAACGGGGGCTGGTGGGAGTGGTGGCGGTGTTTGGAAAGAGCGCCAGGTGGGGATATATGCTTGCTTCTCTGTTAAAAGTCTTGCAACGAGCGCCATGGTTTCTTCCCACTTGGGGAGAAAATGGTATTTGCTCTGCATGGTTTGGTATGCTTCGTAGTAAATCTATTTGTCCTTGAGGCCGTTGGTGGAAGGGCTGTTGTATGGTAGCTTCACTTTCATTTTCCCTTTCTCCTCATTTCCTATGGGCTGTAATTGATGATTTTTTTTTCTCATTCGCGATATTGAGCGCAGTGGATGTTCTGAGATTTATATTCTTTTCTAGAAGCCGCTTTTTTCATGCCCAGCCAGAGCACGATACTTATTGTGTATATGTTAGAGATGTCGTTCGGATTTGTTTCTCTTGGTATATTTATCAACTTAATGGTGAAGTACACCGCTGAGCTCGTTACTTCCGGTCACCTGTTTAAGTTTGGATTGGGGCTGTTTGCCACGAGTTAGGTCTCACGAGAGATGGTTGCTGATTTAAGGTTAGTGTGTCGCTTTCGTTGCTAGTGACACGTGACATGCGTTGGTAGTAAAAAACAAGAATTCTGGTTGGTATTACAAGTTAATAGCTATTTCCGCCTAGGAACAAATAATAAAGTAATCCCCCTACTCGAGTAGCACCGTCGCTATCAACTCGTGAAGCCCGCTCCGGGGCCAGGCACAGTACCCTGAAAGAAATTGCTATAAGTCAGGAATACTCGAGTGCTGTATTGTGGCGGCCTGAGACCGAGTGATTGAATGCGCGTCAGAATGATGTTTAATTTTTCCTTCCTCTCCCCATCTATTTGTTCCTCCACCACTGCGACCAGGTCTTGTATTAGGGGGATTTTGCAATCAAGAATTCGGGATCGTTCGGGTTGTCGCCACGGCAACAGGTCACAGGTTAGGACTCATGTCCCATCTAAGTGATAGCTAGCGATAGCTGAACTGTTATCAAAGCAGAAAGATTCCTACTTTTGGGGGGGAGGTAAACAAGCACTTGTGATGGCAAACATGTGCTAAGACTCTAATAAACCGCACTAGCTAACAAACTTTTATCCCAACTTTTCGTAATATTTGCGAAATCCCACTTTTTCCAATCAGGTTATTGTCACAGTAAACAAGCCCGTCACAACGATAGCGATCCCGAATTCTTGCTTGCGAAATCCCCCTATTGCTACGTACAAAATAAAACTTTCTCTTGTATAGCATTAGCGTGCAAAGCAATAACCAAGTACAGTACTGTACTGGGGATTTCCAAAGATAGGTGGGACACTTTGAGGTTAGGGCTCTAGTGGGTGTCTTAGATGTTGCCAGAGCCCTATGCCAGACCAACTATTAAATACACCCATCCGAACATTCCAATCTTTAAATCCTCATATCAAGTAGACACTTTCACCATATATAATAGTAACGCAAACAGGACCGCTTTCCTAGCTGTGGATAACAAATCAAAGGATGTCTGCTTAGGTTAACAAAGTACGAGTACTATAGTCCCTAGGCAAAAGTGTTCGCGAAAATGTGACATCTGACTGAGTAAATTCAGGAGCACTTTTGCCTAGGGACTATATAGAAAATCCACCCAGTTACAATGCCGTTCCGTTTCCGGCCCACGGGGGTCTACCTTAACATGTGCCGCCATGCGATAAATTGCTCCGCCAGCTCGAGACACCCCACCACACCCTGTAGAAATCCATTCACCGAGGATACAAACACCCGGCGAGAGGTAGTAATATACCTTGCCCAGATAGCCTAACCCCCCTCGATCTATATAGGGACTCTAAGACCTCGTAGAAAAACTGAACTTGGGTTTACGGGGAGCGGGGCAGAGGCGCAAGCTGGGGACCGCCACCGAGGGGTTACAGGTGCGGTCAGGCAGAGGGCTTGTGAGTTGATAGTAAGCGGTGGATTTAGACCCGTCTCTCCAGAAAGTGTTTTTTTGGCGCTTGGTATGGTATCTGCGTGTGAGTGCTCTACAGGAGGACGCAGGTGGTGCTAGAACTAACACCACAACAGGTGCTAAGTGGGAGGTTGGGGATGAACCTATATTGAAGGTAAATTAGGAGTGTGTGGATCCAGCATAGAAATGGCAGGAGACCTATTCTTGATGTTTGGCACAGGCCGTTTCGAGACAGGCCAGCCCCTAGATTCGAGCCGGCTTGGTTGGCATGATTAGTAAGCTCAATGGCCTAAATCTTGTAGATGAAGCTTAATGCTTTTGGGGTGTCATATATAATCACTCGCGCCTGATGGGGGATTTTTGTTGAAACATGCTTCTGCACTACTCAGTTCTCACTTGTATTATTGCTTTGTTTCTACTATTATGCTTTATTGCTACCACTTAACTGCTTTCACTCTTGGATATACTTTATATGTTTTACCTTTTATGCTATTGTCGTTCACTCGTCCTTTATGTCTCGCTCTCGACAGTAGATAGTTCCGGCATCTCGCCCATCCTCTCAAGAATGTCAAGCCTTCATTCGTCTCTCAACTCACCACCTAAGTCATTCGTGCAAGCTACATCAATATTCCAACAACAATTTTGGCGTTCATCCCCTTCGCTGAAGTGCAAGTTTTTCCATTATCCCCACTTCCATTTGGCCACCGGCAGTGGCTTTCTGGTCACTTTTGCGCAGTCGTTAGACGAAAGCTCCGGTGGATCGGATTTTCTCTTCGCGCCTTGGGTGGGCCCCTCACGACCACAAATTGCGCAATACTCCCCCCATAGTAATGTGACCTTCAGTAGAGTGAAACCGGGTTTCAAGAAGGCTTTTGTCTAGTGACTATATCTCCACCTCCCTTCGATGCCGTGTTTAGAGGAATGCGCACTCCCACATTCCTTAACAGAAAATCGGTTTGTAGGCATACTTCTTGACAAACTTCCCCTCCTTCTCCTCACACTTTAGTAGCACGCTAGCTTCTACAATCCCTATTAATGCTCACCATGATACCCATGCCCCCGGCTGAGGTTAGCACTTACGTTTATATCGTATATCTACTACAATACGTCAAATAAACGCTTCCGCCCGCGTCGCAACCGGCGCCCCAGCTGAATATCTGTACTAATAATTCGGGCGGCCTCAATAACAGAAACAGGGAATAAGAATACGCTTAGGGTCTTGTATACCATCCTTCAGCGTCAATGACATCCTTCATCCTTCTCGGCATTCTCCTTCCCAAATTGTCAAAATAGCCTGAATCTAGTAACTCCTAGTCGTGCTCAATAGTGTGGTAAATCTCTTTCCCCAGCCCCCACCCTTGGTATCCCGAATAACGCAAATTGCGATACATTCTCTCAAAAAGCGACATCACCCGTGCCCACACAGTAGCTTTGGAGGCACCAGCTCCTTTGGTAACTCAATTTATCGGCATTCCAGCATCATAGAGGCCAGCTAAATAGCCTTGCTTCTAGAGCGAAAGAGTGTTGCTGTGGGAGCGGAAAGTGTGTTGCACCATTTTGGTTTGGTTGCGATGTGCTTTAATCGGAGGAAATACTTTCACAGATTTGTAGCTGGGGCACTCGGTTACAGAAAGTATTTCGCGTGTGTCCGACACCCGGCGGTACTCGGTACTACTGTAGCAAGTGAGGATCTATGATTCGAGCCACTGGCTCCGGCCAAACACTAACATAATACTCCGGTATGGACGTGGGTGACCGGATAAATAGGGATTAGGAAATCTATGCCGATAAATAGATTTCCTAACCCCTATCTGTCTGGTTACCCACGTCCATACCGGAGTACTCATGTTGCCGAGTGCTAAGTAGGTCACGTGATCTTCGATTCCGAAGATTCCTCGACGCTGGAAGTGAGGAGAATGTTCAAAGAAAAGCCTTGACCCTCCTCCTATCCCCTGGCCCTGAGCCAAAGAAAAAAAAGAGAAACACTAAATTGCCCATAGAGGGGGCGACGAACCATACACCAAACATCTTGTGGCAAACATCAAATTCGGTGAGGTTGTTCACTATACGCCTCATATACACCTCCTGTTCGCTGTTACTTGTTTTCCTTAGTGTGAAATGCACCAGCCACACAGCCTACCGGTAGCGGTGGGAGCGTTCTGTACGTATCTACACCATTCGAGACAGTTCCCAAAGTTCCAAGAGACACGTCAACAGGTCGAGCATGCTTTCACACCAATGCAACGCTTTTGATCTACGACAGCTTCTACTAAGAGTGATATACTATGATTATAGCCCACGCCCACTACGCCTATTCCAAGAACCTATGTAAAGGGAAAAAAACCCTCCGGCCAATGCCCAAAAGCCTATACAATTGCATTCGTAAGAAGGGGAGGGAAAGAGGAAGAAAAAAGGGAGCAGTCCAGAACCCCACTCTTCACGCCTCCGCACTATCTAATCCTCCCTTCCCGATGCTAGCGATTGTACCTGGTCCCTTGACTTTCTTCAGCCTTTCTTCAAACCTTTCAAATTCACGGACAGCTACTTCTTCTTCTGGGTCCATTATTTGCTCGACTGACTGGACTTCTTCGATCTATTTTTTGGTGGGTTAGAAGGAGAGGAAGTGTAGAAGTGAGAGAGGGAGGAAAGAGGGGGGGTACATAATGCATAAGCATAGATTCAATTCCATTCTTTAATGTTACTGTCGAAGAATCGCATGTTCTGCAGGCACCCCTAAGTTTCAACTTAACGACGCCATTCTCGAAGCCGCGGTATTCGATATCTCCGCCGTCTGTTCATATATGTAAATCAGTACCAGTCCACTCACACCCAAAAAAAGAACAAACAAAAGAGTACTCACCCTCTTGAATCGCCGGCCGAATCCTCGTCTCCAACAACTCCTTGATCATCCCAACCACCTCCGAGTCC
>QOVD01000012.1:3928-37663 GCA_003521225.1 Tuber microsphaerosporum | reverse complement strand
AAATAGGGATCAGAGGACCCTTATTTTTACCCCAAATACAAGCCCACACCATCAGCTTTATCCCGGGTCCCTTTGTGACCCCTTGAATACAGTCCTTATGCCACTTTTCCTCAGGTGTTCTGAACACCCAAATACCCTTTGGATCTTTGGACTTTTCAACCATGCATTCATCACTAAAGATGACTCCCTCAAACTCTTCCTTTGTCCAATCCTTATACTCCTTGGCCCAAGCTAGCCTTTTGATAGCATGTTCATCTTTTAGAAATGCTCTTTTCCTAGGTCTCCACTTCTTGATGTTGACTGATGCCAAATCTCTCTTGATGGTCTTGAGAGAGGCATGTGGGGCAACCTCATTGCGCAATTCAGATAAAGGCTGGCAGCGTGCCTTCTTAGACTCTCTGACTAGGTGGCGATGGGTTCTGGTATCGATAATTTTGGGTCTTCCAGGCATTGGGAGGTTTTTCTGATCACCCCTCTTTTGATACCTTTTGTAGAAACTTAGAACCGTACTCTTTGGACGACTTAAGATCTTTCCAATTTCAGAAAAAGAGAGATTATTTTTTCTCAGAGCAACAATTTGCCCTTTCTCAAAGTCTGTGAGGTGGCCTGTCTTTTCTGAAGGCATGGTTGTTGTGGGGTAGTTGATCGTTGAGGTGGGGTGTTTTGAGGTGTTGCACAGTTGCCGCCGATCGGACGAAAAGTTTTGTCCTAGTACTTTAGTTACTCGCAAACTCCACCAATATAGGCCAAGTTGGGACTTGTGATGCTATGTCTTGCTTTACGACTCCAATCCCCCATAATCCCCGAACTCAAATCCTGTCTCAAAAGAGTCACACTTTCACAACAGCGTGGCAGCGCCAGCCTCCATTCGTTCAAGGGACGAACCCCTACGCCCGGCCCCGATCTGCACCCTCCACACCTCAACGACAGCTACCCTACCCTCAAGATAAAAGGGACTTACTGATATCATAGCTTATAATTCTAACGATAGACTATATCATGCAGTAGAATTTTGTCCTGCTAGGCCCTAGGCAAATGTATCTCCCTTACCATGTCCAATCCCCACAAATAGCATCCTCCAAACCGGCAAACTGATTCTCAGGTAACTAGAACATCTCGGGCGAAAGCGCTAGGCCTCACTTCCGCCAAAGCAATTTCTTTGCCTACATAACACCTATCAAACTCTAGGTTCAGTAGATGATCGACTATGAGGCATGAACAGCCTCCGTCCCCTCCTTGTCTACCAGAATTACCATTGTAGCTCCCACTACCTCAGTGGGAACAAGATACAGGAGACCAAGCTTTGGCTAACCAACAAGGGAAGCAAATGCCTAATCTCCCTTGCAAAATACAGAAGAAAACAAGTCCCTAGAACAAAGGAGAGTGTGCCTTTCCTAATAATAAACCAACCAAACACTCACCCACGAAAGCCTGGAAAAAAAAAAACGACTAAAAGGTATATACTTGACCAAAGGGATGCCATTGGAAGGGAGAAGGGAATCAAAGAAAGTTTATATGTAAGCCATGATATCCCGCTGAACTGAAACAACCAGAAACCCCTGTATATGCCTTTTGAGCTCCCCAACTGCTCCCCTAGGAGAAAAGAATGCTAACATACACTGCGCCAGAAAGAAAAAGAACGATGATACGCCACCCCCAGAAACAAGAAATAAGAAGCTCCCAAAGAGAAAAAAAGGGATGGATGCAGATGATTAATGCTATGGGCTCATTGCAAAGGAAAGGATATATACCTGAAACGAAAAGAAAGGTGAAATACACAAAGGTATGCCACAAGGAACGTAAAGAAAAAGGTATATGAAGGGTTGACAGAAATAATGCTGAGTCCTCAGGCCGGTCGAAACGTTAGACAACAATGCCGCTGAGATAGCCTAACTCGTTGGCAAGTTCAGTTTTCCAGGCAAGCTCTCCAGCAACTTCTTCTCTCAAGCACTCTAAAGATTTCATCCCGCCTACTGCAAAGCCGCAATTCCCGTTATTAGCTTCGCTCATGATCACATCTCCAGCGTATCGCCCAATATCTCGGTTTCCGCCTGGCATGTTGGCCGAAATTTCATCAAAATTGTAGTATTTTGGAGAGACTAAGGCTTGCCGTTCTTTCTCCTGGGAATGGCATTGTTTAGGTGTGTTGTATTGTGGGGCAGAGATCCCAAGGCCATCGATCGGGGTCTCAATCTCGAAAGAATCGCCATCTTCTCCGTCAACTTCATCGTCACTGGCACAGCTCTCATCGGGAGAAAATGGGGAGGAAATATTTGGAGAGCAAGAACAAGTCGAAGGAACATGGCAAGAACAAGCTGATGCGACCGAGTGATAAAGGGAAGGCGAGTGTGGATTTTCCATTGTGCTCGAAGCAACATTGGCCACTTCGAATGAGAGAGCGTCCTGTGGCGGTATCGGGCACAGTTGTGGAGGTGGCTCAGATTGTGGCTGTTGATTTTGTTGAATTTGTTGATGGCCGGGAGCACTCGAGCGGTTTGAAGTCACTGGAGAATGATAGTAAGCCTGTGCAGGGTGCGGCTGCAGACCTCCTGATCCGTTGATCGACATTTCTGAAGATGTCTCTCTGAGATATCCAACAATATCCGAGATCTTATTAGAACTTTTTATCGATGCTGGTGGAGGTACCTGTTTTTTTGGCAGAACCTCTACTGCGATCCCTTCGGCTCCCGCTACAGCCGCTCCCTTTCCCGATTGATCGACCACTTTGGAGACCTTATCAACATCTTCAGTCCTAACCTTGCTTCGTCCGCGGAATATGCCAGACGCTTTCTTAGCTAGTGTCCACTTGCGCTTCTTGATTACAACCTCTTCCGTCGAGACTGGAACATCCTTAGCGGTACCAAATTGAAAAATTGACATCCTACGACCACTCCGTCCTCTTGCTTTTCCCCGCGGGCTTCCGGGGTCTTTGCTCGGCGCTTCAATTTCAACGGGACTCTGGATAGACGGGTGTTCTGGAACCTTGCGTGGCTCTTCGAACAACCCACCCTCATCACTACTACCAGCAAACACGGAAGATCCAATAACGCTAACCGGAGAAATTGTTTTGGCCTTCTCATCTATCGGAGCCGTTGGTGGTGTAGGAGATTGAGTCGAGAGGAAAAGATGTGGTGGTGGACTTGGTGGCTTCTCTGGCGATGGTGGAAGCTCTAATGGGACGTATAACGTTGAAGCCAATCGTCCATTAGCTGGATCGACTACGGTCAGATCCGATGTGGATGCTGGGTCTGGTATGAAGGTTTTTGAGTCAAGAAGAAACTGACTGATATGTCAATGACGCCCTACACCGGCTCAAGGATACATGCTCGATCAAAGAGAAACTAACGTAGTAAGTGTATTTATGCCCCATTTCAAGGCCGCCTTTTTCAGTAACCATTCCTTTCCAAACCCCACGACCAACACGTAAATCTTGATTCATTGGCAGAGCAGTGCAGAAATTGTCCCATGAGCCAATAAGATGCACTGTTTGGGGCATGTTATCCGTGGGAAGAACTCTGAAAAACGTTAGTCCATAATCTGAGGAGAAAACAAATGCTGATATCAAGAAACGTTTAAACGCCAACAAAAGCGTTGTAAAAAATAAAACAGAAAACCATTAAATTCTGACAAAAGCGATGGGAGAAACAAACATCCGAAATGTGACCAGAGCCCTGCCCCTCCTCGAATCTCTAATTTCTCGACTGCCCTTTGTATTAGAAAATGAACCCGGCATGTTTCCCCCAGTTTTCTTTTAATGCGATTTCGAGGGCGATTCGGTCTTTGGGTTATCGAGCATGCCCCAAACCCCGGTATATGTAATCACTATTCTGGCAAGTTAGGTACACTAGAGAAACCCATCAGTAATCTGATAGCAGTCGCTCTCGCCCTGAATTAAGAAAAAGGTGACAAGCAGATATTAAAAAGAATCTGGAATCCTGAAGCATTCGAGTAATTAATTATACAAACATTTTAAGCTTTAATAAATCCCTCCAAGTTGCGCAGCTACCAGTTTGGTACTGCTACTATTCGTTCCCAAAGCTCTTTCTCGACGACAAGGTTGTTCCGAAGCTGAAAGTCGGGTATGCAGGCACCCGGCTCAATTCGAATTCGCTAGACAAACACCTTCGAGAAGTAAAACAGAGGCAACCGCAAACCCAGCAGACAGGAAGCCAGTAAGTGTGATGGAAATTCAGAAAGAGGGATCAACTGAAATTCGGTTATGATTCCGGAGCCGAGTCAAGGTGATAACGACAGTTCATTTCACCAAGATGAGGATGGGAAAACGCTAGTACATAAGCACCAACTGTGATGGGCGGGCGGAAAGTATCAGGGAGCAAGAAGTTGCTTATAGCAATGAAAAGGGAGCATATGAGGGTGGATGAGGAAGAGGGGGAAGAGCGACCGATTGACGACGAGTTGGCGAACGAAAGCTGCACGGCCAGCAGCACGCAAAGTTGGGAAGGCAAGCCAGTCAATAGACTGGATCAACGAGACACAATTAGGGAGCTGGTTGGTTATATTACGATGTTGTGGTGCATGGGATGTTTGGGACTTGCTTTTGTAGATTTTTTCTTTTCTTCCCTTTGCCTTTCTCTTTCCCTCTCCCGCACCCCCGTGATTAGACTCAGTTGCCCCCTGGGCGATGAGTGGTTGTGAATCCGGAGACGACGAAAGGAAATTTCTCAATCAAGTCTGGCCGAGACCTGATCTGTCCCGCTTTGTGGTTTAGATTGGCCAAAACCCTTTGCGGATGGGCAGTTCTTCACGCTTTGCGGGTTCGGTTTGACTTAAGTCGGGCGTCATCACAGATCCTATTCGGCCTTGGTGATACCGGCTCTAGAGACATTCGTTGGCTAGGACAAGGGGAGTTGGAAAAGGATGTTGCAGAGTGCCGCAGGTTTTTTTACTTCTATTCGGTGAGAGGATACCACATACTCGAGCGCAGTATTCATATTTTGTGAGTGCCAACTACTTATTTCCTTCCCCGCAGCCCAGGAAGGGAGAATACAGTCAAAGGAAGGCGACAACCCCAAAAGGCCTGCCGTATTGTCCTTAGGTGCAGGACCCCCCTGCCCAAACCTCGCCCCCTTATGGCACAGGGAAACCATAAACCCATGTTCCAGCAGGGATAAGCGAAGCCCAAGAGGACAGTTAGCATGACACCGATCATTGGGTTCCTCAAATGTAGGATTGTTTGTGTTTATCGGGCTCTAGCCAAGGGGGTCAAGAATTGGAACAAGGAGTGCCAATGGGATGATACAAGCCCAAGGCAGCGATTGCTTGAGCACCGGTGTGTAGCCAAGATCGTGCCGCAAATCTCTGGGGAAATTTTCACACTGACCTGCGCAGTTTGGGTACGGATTGTGCTGCGTCTGACTGTATGCTGGCTGCCTCCGCTGGGGAACTGATCTGGGACAAAGGAATCACGAACAAGTCACTTCCATCCCCCGT
The DNA here is from genome assembly GCA_003521225.1 of Tuber microsphaerosporum. Taxonomy (NCBI): domain Eukaryota; kingdom Fungi; phylum Ascomycota; class Pezizomycetes; order Pezizales; family Tuberaceae; genus Tuber; species Tuber microsphaerosporum. The sequence continues at coordinate 32,212 of QOVD01000012.1, read as the reverse complement.
CCTCTCCCCCGCCCTCACACTGAATCGGGGGAATCTTTTTCTCGCGAACCAGGATCCGCCACTTTGGACCCAGGCTACAGGCCCCAAGCATGAAAATCGAACCAATCATAATTGAGAGCAAAGGCGGCGTGTTTTACATCTTTTAGTCTTCAGCTGCTGGAAGTTGTTGTTGGTTGGCTAGGAGACCGCGCGACTACGATACCCAGAAACTTTCGCCCAAAATAGACAAGCCCGCTGATTCACCAAGTCCCGGTCCAATAAGAGACAAAGCCCGTCGGTTGGAATCCTTATTCTCGACAAACATCCAGCCCTTTGTTCCCACAAACAAATAATCAAGCCATTAGTGGATAGCATACCGATACTACTGCAGTCGCCCAATTCCTACTTGAATACCAGCACAGTGCTTCCCAGTGCGAGTTAAAGAGCTTAAGAATAGCCCTCACCACTTCAAGGTTAGCGAGGTGATCTTCATTAAACCCTTTATACCCGACACCAACCGCTACGCTTACAAAGTTCTCAGACCCCAATTTGTCTGAGCGCTTGGCTTGGCTATAACAGATGTATTATTATGCCCTACAAGAAAACATATCACGATAATTATGACTCCGGATCGTTCAAGTCTTTACCTATCGCATCGTGAATCGATCAAACCGCACTTAGTAGACCTAGACGAGTACATGGCATGCTGAGCGATGTGCAAGGTGCTAGTTCAGCTGAGGGCGGGCGACACGAAATAGTGCCGGTACTAGAGCTTCAATGTGTGGCTACATAGTAGTAATATACCTTTTATAGCTAACCCGGGTATTAGCACCAATCAAGGTATGAGAACTTGAGGATGCGGTTGTACTACTATATTAGAGCAAACTGGCGCCATGCTGTGGAAAAATTGCGGGTGTTGAGGAGTTCGGGCTATTCGGAAATTGCCAAAGGCAGGTGAATCCAGGGCAAGGACCGATCGAGTCCCGGTTTCCGGAACTTCTCGAGAAGAGAAGGAGGGATAATTTATTACCCTTAAAACATCACAGATGATAATTCATACACCTACCCGATACAAGCTCATGAAAATCGCTAATAGGGGATATTGAAAGTGCCGAGAGCAATTGATAGATCTAAACCACCCAAGAGACACTTTATCAGCTCCGACCACTGGACATAATGAGTAGCATCGCCCACCCTGTGCTATATTGCCAAAGTGCTAGCACTCGTACATGCCAATACGATGCGCATAGCAAGCGGGTGCTGTTGACTTCTTTTTTTTTGTTCCTAGCACTAGCATTGCAATGTTGGTATGCATAGCACAAGTATTATACTTGTATCTCTACCATCGATAAGGTTAATGCTGGGGGCATGATAGCTAACCAAAAACCCGACAGTGCCAATATGCTACGGCATACGGTACTCGAGTACGGTACAGTACAACTGTGCACCTGTTCATGCCGTTGGTGGTGGCACACTAGAAGCAAAGCGACTTCAATCTGGCGACATTATGCGGCATGATTTGCATTGCACTCGAGTATGATACTTGTTTTGTACCCCACAGGTACCGATTGAGCTCACTCTGCCCGAAGGCTATCATAGCCCATTCCTCATAAAACTCTCTCTCCCAAAATCGTAGGCGAGTACCGTATAGGGGTAGCGGGAGTGGGCGGCGTTCGGTTATAAACAGAACTATTCACTCCCTATTTCAATCAGGACGGTACGACATGGTACCAGCACTTGCATCTTTAGGGAAAGTGCGGAGCGAGTCCAAGCCTGCACCGCGATATCAGCGCTTGAGGGAGTCTCACCATGCCGGTTCAGATCTGGCATGTGTGCTACGGTTCTGCTTAAGGTGTTTGCCGCAGCACGTGGTGAAACCTCCTCGTTCACGATGTAATTTCCCCTCCAGCTCGATAAAGCCCTAGGCATAAGACTAATGCTGTGAAGAGAAAGGCGGGGTTATTAGTTGGGGTTCCGAAGGGGAATGCCGTTAGCTTGAAAAATTTCCCCGCCGGCAATTGCACCTTTCTTGTTTTATCGAGCTCGAAACTGTGACGACTGACTTAGCTACATCAAACTAACTTGTCAACCACCCCCGGAACCGCAACTAGCACCACAGTTCATTTTTCCAGTTGGCGGCTCACGAACTATTATAACGATCTCCTCTTTGAACTATGCTACCGATAGATCATGAGACTTTGTTGGGATCTGAGACTCGGCGAGGCCTGCTGATGCGGGAGCGAAACACCTCCTTAACATCACCGTTGTGGGATTAGAAGCTCTCGGTACGGTACCAGCGACCGCCACACGCCCTTTCTTCGCCAAGAGAGTGATCTACAGCGTCCTTCCTCTCCGTCGGAAGATATTGTGCCCCGGTTGGTAAACTGAAAACCGAATTTAATCGTTGAGGAAAATCGGTACGGCTGTACGTTATTAGTGTACCGGGAACTTCGAACCTGACTGCCGCTTTGTCAACCGCGTCGGTTGGGTACCGTAGATCTTTTCGGTGAGGAAGCTGCTCAAGTGTGGCGAATTTCTAACCATGCACGGGGCCCAGGCTCCCCCATTAAACCATCACAAGCGAGCGCAATCGCAACCCACAAGAACAACGATGGCTACCATTCCACACCAATTAATGATCAACTTAAGGTTTAGTAAGCGCGATAGCATGCCAGATCTGCGATATCAATGGCATTGCACTGCTCTGCCTTCGATCTACCGGGTCAATAGTGCGGCGTCTGGTGGGATCGAACCGCCGGAAGTCGGGCGGAACTGTTCGGGCGAGATTTGCACATGCAATATGTCTGATATCTGGCGGACTAGATCTGGTGATGTTCACAGGCTAACACGTGCGCAGCGCGCTGTGATACGTTACGTATATATCTGTGTGCTTTGTACCTTCTGCTGCTGAAGTTTGGAACTGATAGAGTGGAATGTAGCTGGGAGTTTGAATTATTCTCACCGTTACCGGCCGCATCTGGATTACAAAATATCATTGATTTCTTGTTTGCTACAGGATTTGATCCTGGCGAATCAAGTACCGCACAGCCCAGTACTAGCCCAGTACAGCGTACGGTATGCCTTCCTCTCACTGCCGTGGCTTTAAGGATGACGTGGAGGAAATCAGCGGGATGTCGCGCCTTCCAGTCTTTGTTTGCTACCGTGTGCTCCTGCGGGATAATACATGATGTGTTTTTCCCACTTACGACTTACTAGGCGTTCAAGGGCTCACTAGCAGGGCTGTTAGGCCGTCGATTCTGAGATGTGGGAGTCGGGGTGAAAACGCTTGGCTTAGGCATCAAGCATCCCTCGGAGCCGGATGCGAGGGGCCTTTCCTGTATGCTCTATAGGGGTTCTGGTTTACTGAATACCTCCTGGATTCTGTTCCTATCGATTGGAAATACCCAGACAAATATCATCCTCGCATGGCTGCCATCGATTTTTAGTCTTCGAGCACCGCCACAATTCACGGCTAACCGGCTTACTGCGCTCTACTACTAAAGCCTTGAGACTTCCCTCTCTGTCAGCATGCCTCACGCTACTTTCTATCCGTGACGCCTCTACTAATCACGCTTCCCTGCTAATTTAATCCTTGCATACATTTTACTTGCGAATTAGCCATTGACTAAGATTAGCCTCAGCCTTATACGCAGGAACCGCAATATGCAACCCTATTGATTAAAATAACAGTTAGGCGGAACCGCCCCATAGTCTTAGTTTTGGATTGATTGCTGGCTCCCATCACTCGTAGGATCTCTCACGATTATCTTGTTTTAGGCTGTTTATTGATAGATATCCTAATAGGAATGTGCCAGGGTGTCTGCGGACTAGGAAAGTGCCTGGTGAAAGCGCGCTTTGCTGAGTTTGTAATGAGGTCCTCTGGGTCTACGATAAATAGTTTAAACTTAGGTCTATGCAAAGTATATCGGGGATAAGTGAAGATTTAGTCCGTCAGTGTAACATGGAACTGTTCTGTGATACATTTGAGTTCAGGCAAAATACCAACTAACGAGTGCTAATTTATGATCAACTAACTCTCGTACCAAACCGGTTTGTCCCACGAAAAGAGACCCAAAAGAGGGGATCATGCTCTCCTGCCGGCCCATCCTCCAAACCTTCGTCTTGGTATGCTTTGTCTCTCGCTGTAATTTTCACCCCTTTCAATTGTGATGTCCACGAACGTCCCCTTAACCCATCATACTGTGTAGTTTTCAGACACCCCCACCACCACCACATGCCACGTATTACTGCATTTGGTGCTGCTACTGCAATACGCCGCACTACAGGGCCGGGTCGCCGTGCCCACCGTGTCTCAGTTACGTGATGGGGATCACGTCCCGCTTCTCTTCCAGCTGTTGTCTCTCAGGGCTAGAAGACGGATGAGCTTCGCGGGATGCTGTCTCTATTCTTTCATTCTTTTTTTCTTTTTTAAACATTACAGTGGGGCTCCGGGAACACTCCTGCGCTTTCTCACGGGCCGCATTGTATGAAGCACTGCTTCGGGGGCAGTGCCTTGAACGTATCTAAGGAACACAATTCTTCTCTCCGGACTAAGTAGGAAGTCGCCCAGATTCTTTTATCAGGTGGTCGCGTCTTCATGGGAGGTTGCTAATGGTTGCTTAAAGGATGATTGGCTTCTGGCGTTTTTTTTTTTGTTTTCCAATGTCTTTGTTTGGCACTCGGTGGTGGCGCTATGCTTATACATGTAGTGTCACTCGTTCCTCTGCCCCACATGACGTCGGTATATATCAATTGTTCAAATATATTCGTTCGCTAGACAACTAAAGTAGGCACCTGAGCTACTTCTCTCGTTACAAAACTGTAGCGCTACTACCGCTGCATATTCTTTGGATAGGCCTTATTATTAACTTTGTCATGTGAGCTCTGGTACCATTGTCTACTAACTACACTACAGATTGAGAAAAACAATTGACTTTTTTTTTACTCTCCTGACTTCCCCGTAACCCCCTTTCTGTCTTAGATCTTCCAAGTGCCTTTCTATTAATACCAGTGAAACCCAAGGGCGGATATATGTATACCATCGAGAAAAGATTAACTGTAGATCTCTCTCCTCTGTGAACTGAGTAAGATGGCATAGTTGGTGAGTAAGTTATCTGTAGCAGGAAATCCCGGGAAGAACTGTGAAAGTATATAATCAAGCTATTACTCTAACTTTGGCCCGCAAAAACCTTGATATAGAAGATTCTCTAGCTGTACGTGATCGCCGTACCCGTGCTCTTTATACCCTGTATTAGTAGCATTTGTTTAGCTTTCTAGATCGTTGTTAAGTGACTGTAGGTTCTTGATTATATTGGTCTCGTTTTTTTGCTCTACCCACCATTAGCTACTTTTAAAAGGAGACGGAAATAAAAATGAAAATGAAAAACATGTATAACATCCTTATTTCCATCACTCGCAAACAGGGAATAGTTCCACTAATCCTCCTTGAGCTGTCAAAGTCTATGAAGCCTAAGGATCTTTAGCGTAAAAGACCTCTCGGACTGTGTGAGTCTTAAAGAATGTTCGAGGCTACTCCTATATTCGTATTCTCAAATTAGGCGCTGCGAGCCGTAGTATTTAGAAAATCTATGTATAAAACTGGCAGGATAGGTGTGATGGCTCTCGTGGAGCTCCTGACTCCTCCGAAACAACTGTTTGCTAGCCTTCGCACAGCTTGAGTGATGCTCTCGCATCCAATATTCACGCTATATCACTCGATAACCCCTCTTAGGATTAGACCTGTGATGGGTATTGTCGGTAACGAGTCGAGTAAAAGAGTTAGTTTTTGGTATTCGATTATAATATTTTGGGAAGCTGGGAGTGATGTGGTGTTTGTGATGGTGAAGAGGGTAGTGATAGGGTGGTGGAGTACCGGTGCGGGTGAGGATGAGGGGAAAGCTTGGCCGAAAAGGAGGGGATAGGGGGGAAAAAAGAGGTGAATAAAGGTAGTAAGTAGGTGTCGTGGCGAGTTCACAGACTTAGGGGAGTCAGGGTTTGCTAAATTATTGTAGAAAAACGTACCGGGAAGGAGGGCTATTATCTAGCGGGAAAATAGAGCTAAGGCCTCACGGTATTTCCTGGCATTAGAGACTACGGGCGAGCTAACCTGCCGAAAGCTCTGGAGAGAATCAAAGGAAGAAAGGGGGAACGAAAAGGGGAAATAGTAGCCAAACGATACTCTTCGACCACAAGAAAATCCAAGCAGAAAAGGTTGGATTTATTCAATATCGTAGATACGTACAGTGCGAACACTATCAACTAGCCTTCGCACACTGATGGTCTCTCACCCGATGTCACACACCAGTAGGGGGTGGGGAAGAGAGGACAGTAGGAAAAAAACACCATCCAACCGACGTTCTCCCATGAATCAGGGCCCCATATATTGTTCTAAGCTAAATTTCAAACTATTACTCACACCAAGTACTTGCTTTAGGTCAAATTCTGAAGTGTAGTATAGAATTCAATATTTCCAGATTTTTACATTTTGCTTTTATATACCCATAAGCTTCTCAAATGGGACAGCTCGGAATTTTTGCTAAAGAAAGCTAGCCCGGATCACCCAGAGAGCCCAACTTTTAAAGCAATTTGGTTGTGATCCAGAGCTGGCTAGAAAGAATTGGATTAATCATAAACTGGGAACAATCAAGGACATGAGAGATGGGCGACGAAAACATGAATTATCATAAAGTAACGGCCAGGGATCACAACCCATTTGCTGTCTAGTTAGTAGTCGAAGAGCGCTGCGGTGGTGCCTATCATGACATCGTTCAGGCCATTCTGCCCGACCTTCAAGTGGGGCATCACAAGTAGTTGTCCCTTGTGCCTATTCTCCACGTCATTTCAGATCACTCGAGAATTCGGGACGGGGGAACAGCTTGTCCTCTTCGATAAGGGATTTATCCGGGATGGATTCGAAAATATATCACTCATATATTAGCAAACTGTGATTCAGTTACCAGGCGCTCCGGCTGGGCTCATGGCGATGCTTCGAGGTCCTCGGGGGTTTCTGTTATTTATGGAGTCTATCTTCGCTATCCCGCTAGCTACCGGTTAACTCACTTGGTTGTTTTCTCTCTTATTTCATGACTATACAACAAAACCCCTTTTACATCACTTCAATTTATGGGGGTTAGGAATTTATCCAAATTCCCTTCTTTGCCCCCTACAAATCTAGTCCAATCCTCCTAAACCAGGTCAATCAAACAGTTTATCTAGAAATCCCCTAAGCCTGAAAGCTGTTCCTCCTGCTGTATCCCCCTACCTTTGCAAATGCAGAATTTTCCTAGGACTTAGTAAACGCCACGTAGTGGGGTTTGAGCTGAACTAATAATCGAATAGATACTGTTATAGCTGCACACTCAAAAAGACACTAGCTATCATAGTGGCATCAGCGCAAGAGAACTGAGTGAAAGCAAACCGGAAAATTCCCTAGCGCGTATTTTCTGGCCTCAGTATAGCTATTGCCATTCCATTCCAAGCCAAACGCCTGATCTAGCTGTGCGTGGGTGCCCTTGCGGTTCAATGCCAATATTATTACTCAGTATATACTGCGCTGTCCATCGAAGTATAGGAAAATTCGACTCTCACAACCTCGAAAGATGACACAAGTTTATTTTAACAATCTCTCGTGGGCGAAAGGGGACCTGTTTTGGAATTTCCAATGTTACTTCATAGTGTCCCTACATAATTCACGAGCACTTTATGCAGTCCAATAAAGCTCTTCTGTTGAGAGGGTTTTGCCTGGTGCTTTGAGATCCCTCCAATACCACTGCCAGCTATTAATCAATCCTCGCGTTGAATCATGACTCTCTATCGATGCAAACCAACTTAACCCCCGTGTGGTTGTGTACTGTATCATGCCCTGTTTGGCACACCACCATATAAAAAAATGCCATTTTTCTTAAAAACCTGGTTTTTGCTAAAACTCAAGCCCCTTTGACCAAGAGGTATAAAAAGGCCCGTATCTAGATGGTAGCGCCATTCTGGCTTTTTCAATAAAATGAAAAATCCAGTAGGAGGTCTGCAAGTTAGTCTATGATTGAAAAGGGGCGGGGTTGAAATATTTCATTCGCAGCAGAAATGCCATAAAAGTCAGAAAAATGTCATTTTTCTTGCTTGCAAAACAGGGCCTCAAATATTATGATAGGGAAAGTATTTTTGAGTAACCTAAAATGGTCAGCTTTAACGTCTTAAAGCTCAAGTGTTCCGGTCGATAGAGAGCCCCACAGACACCTTATTTTAGTAAAAAAAACAAACGCTTGGCTTCGACCGGAGGGAAACTATACAGCGGGACCCGCTAGGCGTCTCGAAATGTCGTGTCGCTTTGCAAGGAGCATGTGTACTACAAAATAACTCTTGCCCTTCTATGCACCTCTTTTCTAGGACTATGACCGGTACTCCCAATTGGTGACGTGTGCTAGATCGTGGATGTTTTGACTCGAAAAACTCTTGAGGAATGGGGGAAAATTGGAGCATCTCCTATCCGAATCCTAGACAAAGGTAGCCCTGACAAAGTGGTGGGGGAAAAAAGCGTGGCGCTTAGAATAAAGATCCGGCCTAAGGAGTTAGACCTCAAAAATGAACAAAAGTCCCAGCCATCGATAATTCCATCATAAAGGCTTGGGATGTGTTCATGACATGAAATATAAATTGTTTTTGGCTTTCCCTCGCTCCTCACGAATTTTCGGGTGGGAAAAATATCCCTTGATTGTGAGACAATGAGCAAATACGGAGACTTTCGGTGGGGGGGGAGGTAAGATAAAGAATACTTGCCAGTGAGACGGTTGAAAAATGGTGGCATATGATGCAGGGTTCTATTGAAAATTGGGTAGCATCGAATGTGAGCTTGCTCTGCATGTTAGATATAGCTTATCTACTATTAGATCACGATGCCTCACAATAAGTGGCCTCTGCCCCCTAGTAACTTTCAGCGCTATGTTATATTCCAGGGTGGAAGAGCCCATAACTACGATTCTCCACGGAGACTACCGGCCCTATTAATAATTCTTCAGCTAGTTAAAGAATCTAATGAGTTGCCGGAAATAGATCAAACCGTGCGAAGAATACCGGTAATCCAAGCCTAGGTGAAGGTGTTTCCGGTAGGGCTGATGGGCTGGGAATATGGTGTTACACTCCGAATGCACACATTCCTTTTGCGTCTGTGCTTGAGAACATAAAAAAAAAATAAAGAAAAAAAAATCCACAACGTTTAACGTTCGTTCTGAATATAGACTGATGCCACGATATCGTATAGGTTGGCCTTGATGGAGTTCTAAATTAGGTGCCGAGAAGGGTCTTGTACATTAATAAAAGACTACATCAAAACCTTTCGTCCCATAGTCTGTCTTTTCACCCCCAAAGCACCTTTTTTACCCTGAGAACACTAATTCCTATGAGGGCCTACTAAACTTTCACTCTGCATTATTGAACTTGCAGATGGCATTGATGAAACTTTAGTCAGCTCTTAGAAAATATAAAGCTGTGGAGAAAATGTGAGTTAAGTGGGAGGTATGCTGTTCCCATGTATTCGTGCTGCCGAGTTGAAGTTGGACAATTTGTGCGGGAGCTGCGGCCTTTGGTGTCCAACTTCAGCTCCCTCGCGCGAGTACCTTTTTTGTATGATACCCATACAAAATTTTAAGTCACCTTCACACCGGTTGATATAATCTTAGATAATTCACTCGATTTTATCCTTCCCCATCAGCACCCCTACTGGGCTGAGCGCCAAGTGACCCCCAAATCAATGCTAAAACCCCAATTGCCTCCAACAAAGAGGAGTCGGGGAGGGGGACGCCCCTCCGGAAACGCCTATCTCTCCTCCAGTTTGGTGTGTCGGACAAAGCATTTTGGTTGGGTACTTGACATCCTTTGCAATTCTCAGAGCCAATGCGAGGGAACAGGCAGGGAGCCCGGTCTTTAAATAGGGGTAAGCTTGTTCCGATCACAAGCTAAGATTGATCACTATTCATACCAATCAAAGCATATTGATAACGAGTGCAAGTTACCCATGGAAACGAGGCCGTGAGGGTCGCATGTTGATCGAGGGGTGGGAAAACCAAATTGGATAGGAAAGGAAGGAATTGACGAGGGCGAGTGAGATATCGTGCTTGTATTCCAAATTCAAACTTTCTAGGTTCGCTTGGGGCAATTCCGGGGCTAGATCTACATCTACGGTGCTAGCCGCAAGGGGAAGAAAGGATGCTCAACTGTTTCAAAAATCTTTCAACGAGCAGTGCTTGCCGAACGGGTTTATGGGAACTCGCAGAATACGAATATCTCCTGCGGCCCCAATATTTAAATCCGCTCCTACCCTGCCCCTTACATCCCTCGTGGAAGTGCAAATAATGGGGTATGGCACACTAATAAGAGAGCCCCCTTACGCCAAACAGCGCGCTGAGATGCTGTTCGCCTGAAGAAATAACGGTTCGCTTTGTTTGTTGTACCAAGGAGGAAGAAAACTGTCTATGAGGTAAAAAACAACATCTGTTGAATACATCATCATGAGAACCAATCTTTAGTCAATTCTAGCGAATTTGTGATGGTTTTTGCGTTGAAAGGGCGATTAGTGGCTTTTTTCATTCTCTTGTCTGCCCCTATCATCGGCCACGCCGCCCCGCACCATCAATTCGCAATTTACCCTGTCGAGCACAATGCCCTTAGAGTCGGTCATATGATGACCTCCCCACCAAGAATTTAACTCAGTTATTTCACATTTCATGAGCCTAAACATAACCTCGGGCGTAGCGCATTACCTGCATGCCGAGTTTTCTGTGAACCCACAGAGAGCCACATCATTGACAACATAAAATCGTTATTAATATTAAAGAATACTGGGAAAAAGCCCTATTCTTGTCTACATAGTATAATACGAACCACCTGGGGCCCGTTTAATTGGTCTAAATATTCAGATGAAAACGCGGGGTAAAGCCGTACGAGCCCTAGTATGATGTGACGTTGCAAAAGAATGATTGGCGTATCAGGAAAGCAGGAAGGAAAGAAAGGAGCATACAATATTTATATCCACCCACCATTGCGCTCAATTTCTTGATGATGCTCTGGGATATTGACTGCAGAGTACTCTGAGGTGTACCCACTTTCTGCGGCCGGGAATGGGTCATCGTCGCTATTGTAGTAGACGTCGAATGGATTAAAATGGTTGCCGTAGAAAGAGTGGGCCCCTGGGTCTGTGGTTTCAGATGGGCTTGGATCTGGGCCATCAACGTGATCTGTTGGACCGGGTTCTCTTCTCTGAGGGATAGCATGAGAGTCCGCAAAAGGGCCATCAGGCTTTTTATCTTCCCAGTAACTTTTGGCCTCGGAGCTAAACGGATCCGATGAGTTCAGTTTTCTGTCTCTGTACTTTAGTTCATCTCGGAAGGACTTCTCTCTCTCCCTTTTGTCCTTCTTAGCCTGTTGCTCACGAGTAGTGAAGCTTGTCCTCCTAGCATTTCTGATAATTCTCCCGACAGTTTCCGAGCGTTCTCTAATCCTGCGAAGTGCATCTCTGCCATGGACCCTTATCCAGGCGTCCAACCAGGGGACCAATCTACCGCCTCTATGCTTTCTCGAATAGATTGCGATCCTCATGGCCTCAAGACATACAATGTCACCTGCGATGGCCGCAAGAAGGCAGCCATCACAATCGGTGTCCTGGTACATGTCATCCCGAGGCGGGCTCGCCATATAAAGCTTTTCATAGTCTTCCAAGGGAATCCAGTACGCCGTTATAATTCTCAAGTTCGCAACGAGTTCTTGCGCATCTTTATCCTTCACAGGCACCAGGGCGTTGAGGTGCGTGCCCCACGCCTCATAGCGGATTTTGTAAAAGAGTGCTTCGAGGAGAGCTCCGTCAAGTGCTTCGTGCACTTTGCACGCCCACCTATTGGCTATTCGTCCGCTCGTGCTTGGCGATTGGAGGAGTCGCGGGGGCAGTGCTTTTACCAAGTCTCTTTCTCGGCGCTGGAAGTCCTCGGATGACGTTTTTAGATTGCAGGACTTGGATGCTAGTGTTTCTGGTGTCCTGAAGACAGCAGCGGCGAAGAGTTGTTTCTCCGTCTTGGTGGCCTCTGTTAGTACTTTTGGAAGGGGCAGTGGTGATGGTGGTGATGGGGCTTGCGGCTGAGGTGGGACTCTGCTACTTGTGTTCCAGGAGGAGGAGAAAGCCCTTGAGGATTGCCGTTTACTTGCCATGGCAGGCAGGCAAGCGGGCAGGCAGGCACACGGAGGAGGGCGTCGTGTTTTTGCTTTGTTAGGCTTCTGTATTTAGATTTGGATTTTTTTTTCGATGGATATGCGCAGAGTGGTGGTCTACCGGTAGGATAAAGAGGTAAGGAACGGTAAGGAAAGTTACGATTTCTCCGGGCATTATATTGGCCTACGCGAAATCAATTTGTTAACATCCAGAGCGTTCTAGTTTCATGTGCGACCATGGCGGTTTGAAATAAAACGGAAACGTCCAGACAGTGAATCATGAAAATAGATTTTTCAAAGAAACATACTGTATGGCCTAGTCAAGTTGTTCCCAGGCTACTCTTGCTGCTGCACGGCATCAAGGCGATGGCTTACTAGGGATGATTTAGCACAGGGACTTCCTCGTTAAATGGAAGTGGGAGTGGAGAACCTCATTCTGTCGTGCCACTGGTGATGTGCGCGGTCGGGCTAAGCCTTTGTACCAGATCCGTATTAGGCTAGGCTGTGCAGCACTTCTCCACCAAAACACTTCCTAATACAGTTAGGGTACGGTGTTGATGATATTTATAGAAAGTCCAATCGGCAGCGAATACAGTGACCCGAAAGGGTTGCCTTTTAGTCACTTCTCACTCGTTCAGTTACCGGTAGCACAGTACGGCAGCGAGCCACACCAGTTCTTACAGGCTTTTCTTTTCTTAACCCTCTTTTTCTTTTTCGCTCGTTTGTCGTAGTGGTACATGACACCTATCAACTGTTCGTTCGCTCGTTTGTCGCCCCCCGTTCTTAAGAAAATTCCCGGTGCAGGTCTGGGGGTATGAGGATGAAAAAAGTGAAGAAATGAAAAAATGAAAAAAGAAAAATCGGAAATTTGAATAGGTGGAATAAAGGGAATATAAGTAAAAAATACAGAAACATCAACAACTCCAGTTCAACATTGGCCTAGGTTCATTTCCTTCACGATACTAATCTCATATATGCAATCCCAAAAATTAATTGAACCTTACCAATCTGAACGAATGCCCCGGCGCGAAAAGACTCAAGTTTAAAAAAAGAAAAAGAACCGAAAAAATGCCGCCGATCCGTCATCCCTTCGTGAGAAAGAAATATTTATAATAGATGAAGAAAATATAATGAGCGAAATATCATAGAATGTATCGTATCTTGGAAATTTCAGACCATCTCGGCCGCAGCAATTCGTTCCTCCTCTGTCAGTTCGCTGACTACTGACGCTGAATCATCATCAAAGTTCTCTGTGAACCTTCCTGATGCAGCGGGCTGGGAATATAACACGCTGTTATTCTGCTGACTCAATCTTAATGCCGCTTGGAGCGAGAGGCTGTCGTCTTGCGGTCCCAATACGGGAGAGTCGTGAGGGAAAATTATTATTTCCTGCGATACTGGTCTCTGCTGCGGTGTCATGATTGGCTCAAGGCGGTTGAGAGCTGTAGTACTGGCAGCACTTATAGGCCGGGGAGAATGAATCACGCGGTGCACTGGTTCTGGAGATTGGAGTATTGGCTGTTCTGGCTGTTCTAGCTGTTGTGGAGAATCGTGGATACCGTAATGCTCATTCTAAAGAATATGTCAGCGATGCTACAGGGATTGAAATTTCAAGATATCTAGAATGAATCTTCACATACCCATGTTGCATTATCAGTTGATCCAAAGACTGCTGCCTCGTAACTTGGAGGAGCCTTCTCCTCTTCGTCTTCGTCACCTATAGGACCCCTTCTACGCCTCCTTATCCCTCGTCTACGCTGATCCTTCTTCCGCTTAATACAGGCCAGCGCAGCCAATGCTGCAAAGAAAACCACCCCTAGCGCGACCAAAATCCCAACCAACGCCTCAGTGCTAACTCTACTCTTTGCGTTATTAGAAGTGCTCGGTTCAGTGGTAGTAACCGCAGGAACTCTAGTAGGCGTAACCGTCGTGGCTGCCGTGGTGGTTGTTATCTGAATCGGAGTCTCCCCGTTCGGTTTATTCCTGCCATTTGATGCTGGCGATGTCTCTTCAACATGCCAAGAATCTCCTCTATCCACCGTTTGTGTTGCCGGCTCTGTCTCTCGTATAGGCGTCGGGGGTAAAGCAGACGGGATCAGAACCGGCGTCAGCGCTAGATCCGAGGGAGGCGTCCCGAATACCGGCATAGTATCTCAATTACGGTATTCTACCTTCTCCCCTCAGTAAAGATGAAAAGCGACCATAGGGAACTAACAGCTGTGAGTAGAGAAGAGGAGAACGGAGAATGAAAGCGAAGGTCAGTGTGGGTGGGGAGCTGGCAACATAAGTAGTAAGTGACTGGACCGCACCCAATACAGTACCATACGTTCTCTTGGCAGAGAAATATCTCAGCCCCACTGCTGACCGGGCTCCACTCGCCTACCGTATTGGAGAGGAAATCTCTGCGAATCAGCACTGCCGAGGGGTTTTCTGGTTGTGTGCGGAGGGACCGCATGTGGTGTAACGTTGTCACTCCTATGATGAATTTGAACCGGGCACCATTCTCTTTTTTTAAAACAAGGAATCCTTGGGTTGGAAATGTCAGCAAAAATGCTTGTGAGACATTCGAGTAATACTTGCAACAGTTAGTGCCAGTTATTTGTTTTGGCAAGAACTACGACGGAAATTCCTGTAAAGTCACAGTGCCTGCCTCATGGTTAGAAGGTTGCGAAAATAAAGATCGTGATCATTCTTGAAATTAGTTTTTGGGATCCTGAGCAAAGCTTGGTGCGTTATGAAAGGCTGACTTCAGTGGGATATCGGCAAGACCCGTGCGAGTACGAAAACCCCACAGGGCTTGGTTTGCTAATACTTATAGCAACGATCGCCGCTAACATCATACCGCAACACATGTAACTTTCCCTTTTGGATGAATGTGGACAGTCAGAAATAGGCTCACCGTGCTCGGGTCAGGCTCTATGATAAGTGCCTGTCTACGGGTGTTACACTGCAAACTTCCTGACACTTCCAATAATACTCCAATGGAGCTGCTCAGTACTTTTGCTGATTCCCATCTTTGAATCATGGGCGAGTATATAATTCACTGTAGTGCGGCATCAATGTGATTTACGCACCAAACAGCAATACTTGACTGGCAAGGTCACATCCGGTCGAGCTGTTGTCTCGCTTCAATGGAATTTATTGCATCAAATGAAAACAGTCTTTCCTATTTGGAGAACCAAGGACAGCCCCCCAATCAAAAACTAACGGACCACTATAACAATTTGCCCTCTAATACCCTGCCGTATCATATGTTAGCAGTAGGCTGGCTTAAGTTAGAGTGCGGTGCCAATGCTCACACGCGCTGTTCGATAACAGCAGACTGTGCACTCCGACAGCCCAGCCTGATATGGAGCAAGTGCACGATGACAACTAGCAGCTACCGTGCCAAGCTGAGAACACATTATCAGGGAGTTAAAAAAACTTCTGCTATCTGATCGTTCGGTCAGTCTCGGATGTCTACTCTGGTGTAATAATAGCCCAAAGCAATTCTCCACCTCAGCCGACTCCGAAGAAATACAAATAATAACCCAGGATCTCGGGGTCTACTGAGAAAAGCATTGTCTTTTGTTTGGAACCTTCGAAAACCCGACAGCTATAGCAATGATATCTGCTTGTATCTAGGAATAAGTGTCTGAAAATACAGCCTTTGTCACGCCCGCTGAGCCAAGGAAAAAAATCCCTCTCATTTTCAGATACTCTGTGCTAGATGCAAGCACAATACTGTAACTCAGGAATAAGGTAGATGATAACCCAACTGATTTGGTAAGAACCTTTCCGCCTCAGGAAACTTTCTGTTCTTACCCCCCGGTCGGCGAAATACACCGGGTCATCACTTCACCGGCCCGACAGCCCCTGCCACTATCACACAAGCAGTTCACCTTAAGAGCCCGAATAAACGGACCTCGCGCTAGGGCACTAGAGTTGCCTTTCCTAGTAAGGTGGCTTCTTCCTCGTTTATTTCTCTAGGGTAGTTTTTTTTGCCTTTTTGCCAGAGGGGGAAACTCTAGACTGCCTAGCACATATTACGGTACCGGTAAGGTAGCCTTCTTCTCCCAGTTCTCACGGTACCTTAAAACTCACTAAGAACCTAACGTTCCGCAGTAATCTCACAACTAAGGCCCTTGGAGCACTGTGCAGAACCCAGCTCCACCCATCCTAAAAGCATAAGGCACAATTACGAACTCCGAAACCCGCAAAACCTAGCCTCCGCAGTATCAGTAATCCTTGCCCCCGAGAGTCCACACTGCCCAAACGTGGCCTTGATAGGCGCCGCAGGCGAAGCACCAGAAGCTATTCGGAACACTTACCGAGAACGGTTTCATTGGATTCCGGTAAGGGGCCTTTATGATGATCGGAGGATATCACGGTCTAAGCCACTTGTAGGCGTTGCCTCTGGAGCTCGAAAGTTTAAGCTTATTATTATTAAATCGCAGGGAGGAAGCGGCGCTTCGGTGCTTTCATAGAATGCAGCGCTGGCATTGCGGTGGTATGGTAGTGGTGGCCAATCCACCGGGATGACTTAGATTGTTCGGCTCTTAATTATTCCTTACACGTTTCGGCTCCCTCATGCCGTGAGGCGTCCGGCTACGGTGGAGAGTTAAGCCCTTAGAGTCGGCAGTTAGTAGAGTAATTAGTTTATCACATCTAATTGGGAAAGATTTGATAAGCAATGCTACCGTAATAGTAATCGGGCCAGTTTACGACACAGGCGGTTAACTATCTCTACTCAGACCCACTAGTATATCAATCAGGAAAGTTGAGGTTCCAGTACCGGTACTGTACCGAACCTTAATTTAAGTGTCCTAAGATATAATCTGCAGTCCCGGGCATCTGAAATCGACCCTCATCCTGACCAAATCCAATAAGAGCGGGCCCCAACAACAAAGTTTTCGGAGAAAAAGCTCTTCATAGAACTACTTAGAAACGGTTCCTCTTTTGGGTGCCCGGCACTACATCAACAACACCGTGATATAGCTACTGTTTGCCGTTGCTTCTGGGTAACTCGTCTCGTGCACGACGGTCTTGGCCGAAATTTACTGCGGTTAATCCACTGTAGCATGTTGTGGTACCGGTATCATAGGCTTACGCGAGGGCATTTGTATACCCTGCTCCTACAGGTAACCTACATAAACACTCGGGCAGCTCGCCGCGATCTTCACAACCTCTCCTAAAGTTATCGTTAAGTCACCCACACCCCTTCTTAGGAGTAAAACGGGCACCAGGTCATTAATATTTGTGGTACCATATCTACTGTATTGTCAAGTGTTCACTAATCGCATTGGGTGGAGAGGAAGGAACAAGATTATTCCTCAACAAAGTATCGACTAGGAATATATATATAAAAAAAAGGTCTTCAAAATATCTCCACAGCTTTACTCCACGGTAATACCATTTAGTGACGCCTGTTCTTCCTCTAGCCTCCTAGGGATTTGTTAGGTGGAGGTTCCAAGTTTAGCTGTTCATAGGTTTTGCTTCTGTCTAGCAAGTTTATACGAGTACTGGAGTATTTCTATAGGCCAAGCAGTTTTTCATAATCTACCTAAGTCTTAGTCCGGTGTTCCAAGTTGATAGCTCCTCCTGTTCGGCATAGTCAATGTGACTGGGAACTGAAAGGAGTAGTTGAGTGATCACTCATGATCCGGTGGACTTCCCAATATAAATGACATCGCCGATCAGAAGACACATCTATATCAACACAAAACTCGAATTTGTCGGGGGTCGAAAAAAGGAGGAAATGATCAACCCCGAAGTGCGCGTTAGTGGCCACTCGCCTGGAAAAAATATTGGCGAAATCGAGGTTATCTCTCCGAAGAATAGTGGAACCTTATCAGCACTCCCCCATTAATTAGTCATTTCCTCTGCATTGCACGTCAACAGGGCCCGGGACCTTTCCCATAAAGAGAAAGTCTCACAATTTATCCCCCCACCGTCAAATACTCAGAGAGCAGAACGCTTTCCAATTGGTTCCTGCTTAACTGCTGGGGGACTGGCCAGTTCAAACACCCGCGGGGGTTCTGCTCTAGGCCAAGGGCGGAAGTGGCGGGCATCGGCTAAGAAATAAACAACCCTATTACGCACAGTCACTGGAAATTTAAGTTTAATTTAGTTCTTGACGCGAGACCTAAAAGTCAAATATAATGCCCAGAAAAACCATCATAACATAAACATTATCTGCAGTACCTTTCTGTCATGTTTGCATACTTGTCAAAGTAAAAAAAAACTTAACGGTTGCCTAACAGGGTAATCTTTAGCTGCCTCCAAAACCTGTCTTGTGCACAGCTAAGGGGCTGTTTGGAGGACAGTTTTGCGTGGCTACCAACCATGGTTTGACTCAAACCGTTGGTTGTAACAACAGGGGTGTTTGGTAGATGTGAATTACAAACAATGGTTTGCATCAATCAGCACCAATTTTTTGACCGTTTATGAAATAGGGTATAGGGTTCTTTCAGCCATGGTTGCGCAACCATGGTTTGCAGCCAGCTAAATTTCACAAACATGTCATGCCAAACAGCCCCTAAGCTTCCCTCGTTCGGCTGCTTATATTTCTCTCGCGATCACTCCTTTGGGGCTTGGGCACGAAGTGGCCTTTGTGGGTGACTAGTGGTTAGTGTTTATAATTTCTCTCCTCTTGAGGGTATGCCGCCCTTGAAGTTAACGATCAGGCCTTTAGTAGGTGGTCATGTGCCGGACCTCCCATTGCCGTAAAAACTGGAATAATTGAGAATCTTGCTACGACATTAGAGCTGCCTCTCCTAGTAGGATCTATTGTATTTTCATTTTTACTTATCTGAACTGAGTCCCGAAGGAGAATCTTCTAGCTTTGTTTTCTCCCTTAACTCAAAAGGGGAAGTTCTGGACCTGCTAGTGCGATTCTCAATTATTCTAGTTTTCACTATCTTATTCTGGTCCACCTTTATTAATGATCAATTTAATGTTTAATGCCATCATCCCTAGCGTTAGAAAAAAAATCTAGCCTCAAGAAAGATAGGTGTTATTTTTATTTTTATTTTCCAATCAATATCAAGTGGAGCGACCATTTGAGGCATGGCCCAGATGTCACAACCCAACTAATCCTCGCACTTAGCAGCCACCTAAGAGCTTAATCCCTCGCCGCTAACTCTCCAGTTGTGCTTGTTGAAATTTCCATATATCTCCTATGTATATTTCATGATATTACTGTATATTTCTCATACTTAGTTTGTGTTTCAGTTCCACCTGTACACCGCTTACATTACTACTGTAACCGGTACAGGTACCTGAGTTACTTTGTTTTATGTTTGGTTTAGAGTATCGTTTGATACTCAGTATGTTTTATCTTTGGTTTCGAGTATCGTTTGATACTCAGTATGTTTTATGTTTGGTTTCGAGTATCGTTTGATACTCAGTATGTTTTATGTTTGGTTTCGAGTATCGTTTGATACTTACTATGTGTTAGGTTTGATACCTAAGGAGTTTCAAGGCTGCCACTTTCGGAGCCTTATTGTTATTTGTTTAAGCAAGGCATGAGATTGCTTGACAAGTGTATTTAAGACCTGCTATTCTCCGGACTAAGAGAAGGCAGACTTCGACAGACAGAGTTTCAATATACTTGGTTGAACAGTTACTTCTTCAGTTCGCTTCGAGAATCTTTAGTATTCAGTTAGGTTTACCAAACGCCTACTATTAGGAACTACTTAGTAGTTGCGATATAGTAAGAAGTTTGTTACAACAACTTAGTCCAAGCCTCCGGTACGTAGTCTCGTTATATACCGCACTTTGGTATAGAGATTGTATCGTTATCCTATCGATATACGGCACCACCCTGTGGGGCCGTTACATTTTTTTAACTTCAACAAGTTATAAAGATTTCGCAGTCTCAAGATCCAAGTAGGGGCAAGGCCTCTAAGCGAGCAGGAAAGAGACCGGCCAGAGATAGCCAAGGACGATTCACCAAAGCCTCAAAGGAACAGTTCACAATCGACGAAGCTGCCAGGCAGCTATCCAGGGACGAAGCTCAGCAAGTCCTAGCGGAATCATCAAAGGAACTCGAAAAGGCAAGAACACCAACCCCAGGCGGGTTTCCGAAATCACCTACAAAGGCTACTCCAACCCAAGCTGCACCAGGGAACGACCCTGACGATTCAGACAGCAGTAGCGATTCAGACAAGATGTCAGAAGGCGCAGGTCCTAGTAATAGACCAGTAAGTCCCACGCCTAGCCCAGCAACAACAGCGAAGCTAAGCATCAAGGTACCAACACCAAAGAAGTTTACAGGCGAAGGGGATGACCTCAAGCCAGAAGCATTCGATAGATGGTACAACTCAGTTCAACTCTACCTACGCCTTCATGGGGTACGACAGAGTGTTGAGGGATCAGGGAACTACTGGATCCTATATACAGAAGGGCGAGCACAAGAAGCTGCATTCCAGGCTGCAGAACTATATGGCGAAGATATCACCAGGGACCTATTAATCACCTATCTGAGGGAACGATTTCAATCATCAAAACAGAAAGACAACACCTATAGAGAGTTCCACGATATACGCCAAGTCAAGAATGGCAAAGTACACGAAATCGCGACTGTTGCCACGGATCTACTCATGCACAGGTCACGATTACCTCCTAACACCATTAGTGATTATGCTTTTATCCAACAACTATTCGCATGTATGCACTCAAAGCTGCGACAAGATGTGGAATCTCGATACGAAGGAGATGAATCAATACACGAAATTATCGCCACTGCAGAAAGACTAGATGCTATCAACCGAAGCACTGGAGCTTATGGAAAAGACAAGCATGAGAAGAAAGACCACACTTATAGAGACTAGAAACAGGATCGGAAACCTAAGAAAGGGTTCAACAAACAAACTAATCCCTCCAAGATTAAGGATCGAAAGGATAAAGGAGCCTGTTTCAACTGCGGCGGAAAAGGACATATAGCAAAAGACTGCCCAAGCAAAAGTGATAAAGGAAAGACAAAGGTTAAGAAGGAAGCATCCTCCAACTTAGCAGAACTAGAGGACGAATATGACGAAGTCTCCATCAACTCCCTTGAGATCGAAAGCTATACATCAGCTAAAGCAACTCGACCCGCAACAATCAAAGCACAATATGCGCTGGAAGGTACCATATTTATCAATGGAAAAGAAGCTAGAGTCCTGTTTGATACAGGAATGATTGGAGCCAACCTAATAAGCGCAAATTTCGTCACTGTTCACGGTATTCCCTGTACGGAAATGGAAAAACCTACCAAAATACACATAGCTATGAAAGGATCCCGATCAGAAAGCCATAGGGAATGTATCGTTGGCCTCTCAGTTGGAAGGCCTAGTGCAAAAGGCAACAAAATGATCGTTGGAAATCTAGCAAAATACGATGCTCTTATAGGAATGCCGTTCCTCAAACAACACCAAGCTACAATCGAATGTGGCAAGTTAGCAATAGTGTTTCCAAAACAGAAAGTCAGGATTAACTGCACACCCACTAGCGGAAACATAAGAGCGGCCATAGCTAGTACCGAAACTATTATGGAACAACACCCAGAAGTATTCCCGGAAGTTATACCAGAAGGATTACCACCACTCAGAAAGATAAACCATGAAATCAGACTCAAATCAGGAACGGAACAAAGGAGTTTACCAACCTATTCAATCCCAGAACGGTGGGTAGCAGACCTCGGAAAGTGGATAGAAGAAAAGATACAAAGCGGGATTATCGAACGAAAGGCAGTACATGGAGCAGCGCCTATGTTCGCCCAGGAAACGAAGGATAAGATACGCATGAGGCCACTGGTTGACCTCACTGCAAGGAATGATATAACCATCAAAGACGATGAAACAATTCCAAACCAGAGGATGATCCTGAATTTACTAGCAAGAGCTAGATATTGAAGCAAAATAGACCTTAGCGATGCATATTTCCAAACAAGAGTAGCACCAAAGGACGTGGATAAGAACGGTTTCAAGTCACCCTTTGGTTGTTTCGTCAGCAAGGTTATGCTGCAAGGAGATATGAATGCTCCAGGAACATTCATGCGCATAATGTCTGACCTATTCGCCGACTACCTAGGAAATTTTGTGTGGGTTTATATTGACGATATACTCATATTTTCCGATACAGAGGAAGACCATCTAAAACACATATCAGAGGTTTGTGATAAGCTCAAGGAAGCGAAATTCTATGCAAGCAGGAAGAAATCGGAATTTTTCTGCACCAATATGGATGTGCTAGGACACATAATTGACAAAGAAGGTCTAAAGCCATCACCTGAGAAGATAACGAAAATTGAAGAATGGACTACACCTCAGAATAAAAAGCAACTGCAGGAATTCCTCGGTACTGTTAACTATATCAGCCAATTCCTGCCCCACATAGCAATGATAACTGCACCCCTCACGGCGCTTACTGGAACAGAAGAATTTGTGTGGACTGCAATGCATGACCAAGCCATGGAAAATGTTAAACGAATGGTTGCACAAAACGAGGTTATGAAACCATTACACTATGAATCAGCATTACCAATATGGCTGATAACCGATGCATCAGACACTGGAGTTGGAGCATGGGTAGGACAAGGGGAAACAGCTGATACTGCAAGACCGGCAGCATTACATAGTAGGAAATTCTCCAACGCCCAGATGAATTATGGGACCACAGATAAGGAAGCATTAGCGATTGTGGACGCACTCACAGCATTCCACCACCTCCTGGCAGGTAACAGGTTTACGATTGTCACAGACCATCAACCCCTAATGCACCTCAAGACGAGCAAAACACCAACCAAGAAGCAACTACGTTGGAGAGGATTCATAGGCCAATATGACACCGAAATAGTATACCGGCCAGGGAAATGGAACTATTTAGCTGACGCTTTATCACGCCTCTATGTGAACGATAACGAATATCCTCATTACGCTAAAGACCCTACTCAAGAAGAACCAGAGTCCAAACCTCTATTGCCCTCTGACAACCAACCTATTGCCCTTTACACTGAATACCTATCGAGCAACATGTCTCGTTATGAGAGCCTTCCTGTTCAATACATTCATGACCACGATAGCTGTGGTAGTGAATGCGATTTCAAAGACTATCGAGAGTACCCTCCCATTAATGATTGGGAAGATTATAGGAGTATCGGAAGCAACAGAAGCTAGGAGGAAATAGATCACTCAGCCATGCACTGGTCATTCTGCGATATACCAGCGTGCCCTGATCACGAAGAATTAAAGCCACCTACCAAGACTTATAGCGGTTTCCCAGGCAGCAGCCCGCCAGCTACTGCTCCCCCCATCGATAAGGATGAGGACATGAATACTGAACATGACGAAATCATCTCGACTCAACCCAGGCTGGACCTATCGAAGATTCAGAAACGATTACATGAAGCCCTTGGTTGCACAACCACCGGTATCCCATGCGAAAGCCCTGACTGCCCAGAGCATCAGGCCCGAAGATCACCAACTACCAAGCCCCTCTATGGAGGGCCATTAGCAAGCTATAACATTGTTCCTGTCATTGAGCCGCCTAGGCTACCCCACCACGAACGAAACCTCTATGAGGTATACAATGATATACCGGAGGAAGAAGAGGACGAGATCTCGAGAAGGCAGAGGGTGGTGGACGAAAGGGATATCACACAGGCTGTGAACGATATGGAATCCATCTGGCGGGAACAGATGATCAAAGGATACAGGAACGACCCAGTCTACCAGTTGGCCCAGGACTCCAACAACACATCCCGAGGAGGAAAGATGCAACACTACCGCATCCGTAATGGACTACTCTATGCCACCACTCGAAGGGGAGACGACTGCCTCTACATACCAAGAGGACATGGGGTCAATGGAGAAACACTTAGGGAACTAATGATTAGCGAGATACACAACAAGGGACACCACAGCGCGGACCGCAACCTACGATATGCTACCGAGTATATTTACTGGCCAGAAATGAGGAAGGATTTTAGGGATTTTGTCAGGCAATGTGAACTTTGCCAGGCAAATAAGGAACGCAATACCTTACCGGAAGGCGAAGCACTTACCCTCCCCTTCCCCTCTGAGATATTCTCAAGTTATGCTATCGATTTCATGGGACCTTTTACTAGGCTAAAGGAAAAAGACTCGGTATTGATAGTGGTGGATAGAGCAGTGGGATATAGCTGGCTAATCCCAACCTCAGTCAATGCTAGTGCAGTAACCACCATGGAACTACTCCGGCACTATATTTTTACGCCACATGGAGTACCTACATCGATTGTCAGTGATGCTGACCCACGATTTACTTCCAAATTCTGGAAGCAGACCCTCAAGACCATGGGGGTTGAACACATCATGGCTGCGCCCGGCCACCACCAAACCAATGGGCAAGCTGAACGAAAAATCAGGGAACTTAAAACTGCCCTGAGAAACGTTATCAACAACCGCCAAACCAACTGGCTCTCCTCCTTTCCTGAAGTGACAGCATATTCTAACGCTGGACATTCAGATACTATCAACATGTCACCATATAAAGCGGTATATGGACGAGACTATCCTCTACTGGATACCTACCGAACCTACCCCTCTGCAGTCCCTGCCTCTGACGATTACTACAACAGACATCAGGAGATCAGAAATGCGGCCTACCAAGCATTGAGGTTGGCAAGAGCGAGGTCTGCCAGGGTGGCAGCTAAGAGGAGAAAAGAGCATAAGCTAGTGGAGGTAGGAGGAATGGTCATGGCATATGGAGACCAGTTTGCGACGGAATCTGGAAGATCAAAGAAACTACAACCACGATGGCGAGGACCCTTTACGGTATTGGAATATGATGAACATACACAGAACTATACAGTCAGTATGGATTCGAGAATGTACTGCCGGCAGAAGGGAGTGTTCCACTGTTCAGTCATCAAAGCTTACCACCCTAATGACAACCAACGATTCCCGGGCAGGACCCATGCTAAGCCAGCACCTATCCTCATCAACGAAGAACAGGAATGGGAAGTGGAAACGATACTGGATCATAGGCAGAGGCATGGACGTGACCAGTTCTTGGTCAAATGGATTGGATATTCAGCGAGCGAGAACTCTTGGGAACCTATCGAAGGACTTGAAAGCTCGATGGAGATGGTGCAAGCATGGTGGACTGACAACATGCCGGGAGATGAATTTCCTATTATTTTTTCTGGGTATATTACAGTTTGTTTTTCTCCTATTAAGGATGGTTTTGAATCTCATGTTATTGAACCGCCGGTTGACAAAGAGTTTTGGGAACCCCATTTGGATACAGATTATGATAGTGAGGAATGATGTTTTGAGGTTGTTTGTGTTTTGAAATAAGGGTTTTATTTTGTTTTCAGGGTGTAACCGGTACAGGTACCTGAGTTACTTCGTTTTATGTTTGGTTTCGAGTATCGTTTGATACTCAGTATGTTTTATGTTTGGTTTCGAGTATCGTTTGATACTCAGTATGTTTTATGTTTGGTCTCGAGTATCGTTTGATACTCACTATGTTTTATCTTTGGTTTCGAGTATCGTTTGATACTCAGTATGTTTTATGTTTGGTTTCGAGTATCGTTTGATACTCACTATGTGTTAGGTTTGATACCTAAGGAGTTTCAAGGCTGCCACTTTCGGAGCCTTATTGTTATTTGTTTAAGCAAGGCACGGGATCGCTTGACAAGTGTATTTAAGACCTGCTATTCTCCGGACTAAGAGAAGGCAGACTTCGACAGACAGAGTTTCAATATACTTGGTTGAAAAGTTACTTCTTCAGTTCGCTTCGAGAATCTTTAGTATTCAGTTAGGTTTACCAAACGCCTACTATTAGGAACTACTTAGTAGTTGCGATATAGTAAGAAGTTTGTTACAACAACTTAGTCCAAGCCTCCGGTACGTAGTCTTGTTATATACCGCACTTTGGTATAGAGATTGTATCGTTATCCTATCGATATACGGCACCACCCCGTAGGGCCGTTACAACTACAGCTAGGACATATTATATTGTATTTCATTATTATTTCAGGATATTATTGGGGATTTTCATATCTTTATTTCTTATCTGGTGTTCGGGATTTCACGGTTGTTTATGCATGGTTTATGCATCAATCTTGGTCATATTATCTCATAATTATTCCTAATATTCTGCTCACACCATCTTAGATTTAGACATATTATTTTGGATTTACTTGGCAGGATTTCAGGGTCAAACATGTTCGCACTTATGTTTCTTAAATTGTTTCCCTATATTATTTCTCTTATACTTGGGGGACGCACTTCTGTATAAATATGGTCGCTACCACCCACCTCGCTTAGGTAGAATTAAGAACCAGAACTCCTACCAATCTGCCTTTTCACCTCCTCGCCTACCGGGCGACAGGTCGCATTTTGAGGTTTCCTCCAATCATCGACGGCGAACCCCTTCTCACGATGGGCTTCAGTCTTTAATTGTTCTCGGCGACTCCCTGGGCTTCCATCACTCTCACTTTTGTGGTTCGATGTTCGAGGCTAGATTACGATCCTTCTCTCTCCCATGACTGGAATACGTTCCTTTCACAGGCCCTACGGACACAGGGCTTCATATCGGTGCTCCACGCAGGCCACACCTTCACCGGTATTGGCATCTACTATGACGGTCGGTCTCGAGAGCCCCCTTGGCTTCCCTACCGTGGACCATTGCTACACTTCTCCCCTCCGCTTGATTGCAAGTTTTTTCTGCGGTGTAACAGGTTTTCTCCTGTTTTAACTAAATACAATGAGACCGGCGGTAGTCCTGCTAGCGCTGGGCTCAAGGGAGGCTTCTGGAGAGGCGAAGGGAGAAGAGTATCAGGTAACGAGCGAAGGGAACAAAGGATCGCCGTTCAACCAAGTATATTCTTAATCTAAGCGTCTCGCTGAAGTCTGTCCTGTCTCCTGCTAGCCAGGAGACGTTTCTTAAATACATGAGTTGTTCCATCCTTCAGTAATCAGATTTCCTGCAACCACAATCATTACCGGTGAGTGTACAGCTCACCGGAATCCTGTAGTCCTGCCGGAGTCTCAAAGACTCATAGCTCACCGCTCCAAAGCCTGCTGCCTACCGCCGGTATACATGACCATTCCTTTCCGGAATTCAAACAGATAGGTTCCAACCAAAGAAACTAACCATATAACAAGCTGCCGGTATCCTAATCAATACCGGAGGTGAAATAAAACCAAACATAAATCAAGCTAAAATAAACATAGAAAATCCATCGCTGCCATCTGTGTAATGCTGCCGGAACATGTACACATGTTACATGCAGTTACTTCGTCCCCATGCTTTGTTCGGTTTCATTGCCTCCCCTTTCGGTTGAGGGATGTCCCTTAGTTTGTGTGTGACGATATTACTGCGATTATGGCTTTTTGGGCTATATGGGTTGAAGAAGGTGGGGATGGGTTCGACCCTGGCGCTTGCTGCTGAGGTAGTGATATTTTTGGTGTGGGTGGTTTGGTGTGGGTCGGGTGTTGGTCCCTCCGGTTGCGCTCGGGCCTACTCCTCTGAGTGGGTTGGCGGTGGGCCTGGTGTGGTGTGGTGGATCCTCGATCCGGTGTGGGTGTGTTGGTTGTGGTGTCTGGTGTGGATGGTTGTGGTCGGGATTGGTGGGCTCTGGTGTTCCCTGCTTGGGCCGTTTTGGTTGAGCCCTGGGCCTGCGGTGGTGGATGATGTTCTTTTATGTGGGGGGGGTAGTTAGTGTACATGTGTTTTTCCCTTACAGGTTTTTGATGGCGCTCCCCTCCCCTGGTATGTGCACGGTGGAAATTTCCTTTGTGATTTGCTTTGTTGGGGTGTGAGGCCGGTTTGCCGGTGGTTGTGTTTGATGGTTTTCTTTTGTTTGGGGGTCCAGGCGGCAGGAAGGCCGTTTATTTTTGTTGTGATTGCGCCCGGACATAGCTCGGAACCTCTGTCGTTTGGCGGGAGTCTTCCCGTGTGGCTGCTTTACCGACCCTGAGTGGCTGGCTGTGTATGGCTGGTTGTGTTGATGGGTGATGGTGCGGTCCCGCTATGGTTTCGACGGTTGGCTGGATACCAGACTGGCTGGGGTGTTGCGGGTGGTTGATTTTCCCTTGGCTTGCGGGATGGAAGTAATGCCGTGGGTGGGCGTAAGCCTGGATTGGCGGTTTTTTTTTTTTTTTT
>QOVD01000011.1:20959-68891 GCA_003521225.1 Tuber microsphaerosporum | reverse complement strand
TGCCGGAGGCCCAAGTGCTAGGACTATAGTCCCCCACAGTCCGTCCGGTCCTCACCTTCCCGGGCGTAGTCCGTCGTAGCTCCGCTAAAAAGATGGACTATCAGCCGTAGTCTTTCCCGTCCTACCCCAAAGACGGACGGACTAGACGGTTGGGAACACTGAATGTAAGATACCGTTAGAGGATATCTTCGGCAACGATCTGCCCGAAGTGCTCGATCCCAAAGATTCAATCATCTTCTCTTTGCCCACACTAGAAGCAACTGTAATCGGGGCTCTCCAAGGAACTACTTGGTCTAGAGCCCTTCAACGTGCAAAAAAGCATATGAAAGAGAAGGGAGTATGGAAGGAAAATGAGACTTTCACACAGTCCAAACACAGGAGGCACAATTGATGGGGGGGATCGGGGCTTACTATGTGTACTGTAGCACTGTAGCGCAAAACATAGCTTTCCAGATTTCTTAATGGTACACACATTCTCGAGTCTCTCAATCAAGAACAATGAACCCAAACCAGGTACCACCGCCTTTCCCGGCCCTTCAACCATATCATTGAACTTACAAATCCATTTCTCCACCCCCCTCACCAATGCCTTCGCCATCGCCTATCTTTTCTGCCTCTGGATCAATCGCTATAGTAGGCCACTCACTGAATAGTACATTCTCACTTGGCCCCTCTGTATTCTCTCCGAGTGCTGGTGGCCAAGCGCTCCATCAGGCCCTAACCCAACACTCCGGTGAAAAGTCTATAGCAGCACCAGCATACCCTGCTGCCCCACCACGCTCCGCAACACCTCCATGCATCCCAACAGAAGATGCAAAAGCTCACAAGATCGGCTTTAATTCTTCACTGGTATACCTGACTTTATCTTGACCCGGTTGGTCGGCGGCCATGTACATTCTGGGCAAACACCGCATCAGGTTCAATAACCTAGGAGTGCAACTATTTGCAGATCTTGAGAGGGACCTATCTCTCGCGCCGACAATAGGTGAGTCTCAGCTATTGCTGACGATTGAGGCCAAATCTGGTAATTATTTGTCTTTTAATATTGATCGAGTGAGAAGGCAGATCTGGAAAGGGCAATTGCGGAGCAGAAGGAACTTTTGCAGGAGAGGCAGGCTTTAGTGTGCACCCCAAACTCACCTATTGGTGTGGCCTTGGTTATTCCCTGACACTTTGAGTCTTTTAGATTGAAGCACACGAGGACACTAGCGAACAACAGCAGCACAAAATTCGAGAACAAGAGAGCCGGCTACAGAATCTGGGCTATGAGATAGCCAAGCCAAAATTGAGAACGAAGCTCTTGCAGAGAGACTTGGAGGGATTGAAAAGGCTGATAGAGGGCGTCAGCGCAGAGCGTATGCCTGTTTCCCTTAGTAAGGGTTCTCTTCAAATTGAAGTTAACTTATCAAAATAGACTCGCTATCACCAATGATAAATCCTTAGAAAACAAAGAAAATATACCACCATTTTTTAATTATCTCGTACAAGACATCCCGAGTCGAACTCTCACATGGCAGGTGTCCCCACCTCTAAAGCCTCTAAAGAATCCACGGACACAATCGAGCATTCTAGTAGACGAAGCAACACAAAAGCTATTCTCTTACAAAGATGGTGAAGTTCAGACGGATTCCACTCTCCTACTGGACGATCTAAAGAAGGGATATCAGGAGCTTGCCTCTAGCTACAACGATATTCGCTATGAGCTTGATCAGTACAAAGAGGCATATAATCATTAGGCCGAGAAATATTCACCGAATAAGGCTGTTTGGAAAGAGTGGTCCGAGCAAGAAAACACACGATTGATGAATTCCAACAAGAGGAGGATAGACAGAGGTACCACTGAGCCACAGACTATCGGACGGAAGTTTAACAGCTACATAACCCCGGCTACACCAATAACTGGGGGCTCGCCTACTCCTAGAGCGCCAAACATATCCCTTGTCAAGCCGCGATTCCGATCGTCTGTTGCTTACTACATGCCCAATTGCAGTCTCTCCGGCGTCATCATCCAGTCTGTCGGCGATATGATCACCCCCCCCCCAACACTGTGTACAAAATCTGGTGCATCTCCCCGCTATAAGTGGTCATCATCTTCGTGGGTGTCATTGTGACGGCATTAATGTCCATTGAGCATGGAATCTGCGTTCCAATTGGGCTCTCTGCCAGTGTTATGTTGTTTACGATTGCGAAGGCGAAGGGCCATCTGCTGGCTAAATTTCAGGTCCACTCGGTCACAGGTAAGAGTCTATATAGTGTCGACGACCGTCGTGACCCAGGGAGTGAAGTCGCGCTGCACAATGCGCCCGCGGAATTGGTTAAGGGCAGCGCTGTAAATAAGACACTTGGGCGCAGTCTTGATGACAACAGTGCTAGAAACGTTTACTTACCATTGGATCTGGCTGACGGCTCAAACCCAAGCTTAAGGGTCGTAAGCCCATATCCAGGAATCTTCATTTACTGCTTCTCGGAAGATAATTCTCTCACTTCTGCTTTCTCTTCCTTATAGTCCCTGACTAATAATCCCCTGGCTTCGTCTACGCCAACGCCTCCCACTACACCAAAAACCTCATGCAGCACATCTTTTCCACTGCCCGGCCTAACATGTCCGCGACAATCATCGACGGGGGAGACCGGGCCTGGAATTACCCCTCACCCCAGTCCATGATCGCAACCCGTACTCCGCGCAGTAATCCTAGACTTCGCCTCGGTGAAGATCGTCGACATGACCTCGGTGTAGAATCTCATCGATGTGCGCACGCCATTGGATCGGCACGTCGCACCCGACACAGTAGAATGCCACTTTACCTCCATCGGGCCCCGCTGGCCCAAGCGTGCCTTCACTGCTGCGGGATTCGGATTCCCCAGTGATATAGAGGGGGATTATGATAGTATAAAGAAAGCCAGATGGACTCCTGTATTCTGGGCTGCAAGTGTTGAGGAGACGGTTGTCGTTGATGAATGCCTTGGAGAGAAGAAGGGCTTTGATGAGGAGGATAGGAGACCGCTTAATGGGAGCCGCGCCTCCGAAGAAGACGATAATGGGGTGTGAAGGATTGGAACGACTGGGGCTGGCAAGCAGGGAGGGTTCCTGTCGTCATTGGTGGGATTAATAGGCCGTTTTTCCATGTTGATATTGATGAGGCATTGAGGAGTGCTATCGCCTCTATTGAGGGTCGGTAAATTTTTTCCTCTCCCCTTCCTTCCTTTTCTCTCTGTTGGGGATTAAGTTTCCCTTTTCTATGTTTCCTTCGATTGGTTTGTTAGTATTTGCTTTTTTCAAACCACATGGAAAAACTGGTTGATTTCCATTTATACCATATCATAATCTTATTCATTTTCATCAGGCGAAGTGCGCCTCCCGATCGGTTTTGAATAAAAACAACGTTTACGAAGAATTTTTCAAAGATGGGCTGGTAAATATCGCATAAAAGTAGACAAGAACCACAAGGCAACCTGCCGTAACGCTACTACTGTAGAAGTGCAGTAAAGTGCCCGCCTTGTATTTGTTTTTTCCCCCTGTCAAGTCCTTGGATTCATTCGTAAGTACCGCCCTGTAAGAAGATAGTACAGTACAAACTTGTACTTGGGTTTAAGGGTAAGTGATCGGAAAAAAAGTGGTAGGCTGCAACCATCGGTTTTTCCGATCACTTTTTGCTCCAGGCTGGTACAGTTGTTTGTTCTACGTCGGGGCGAGTTCGTTGCTCACATCTTGCACAGTACAGCACAGTATGATACGAGTACATAGATACATATCACTGATAGTGCAGTTCTCCGTCAACTCTAGAGCCACCGCGACCACAATTCAGTGGATCGCAGCTGGATGAGGTGCGGCAGGGGAGCCCGGAGGCACGAAGTGACAGGCTATGCCTATTTATTCCGCAAAGTTTAACCTTCCATCTCACTTTATTGGTTGGAATCATCTTGCTGTTGCTCCCCCTAGTCTAGTAATGGGCTTTGTTGGGTCGCACGATAGACACACAGTTACGGTATTGAGAAGGTATAAATCCTTACCGTTGTAGAGTAGGGCATTCCCATGTGATAGGGTACTTTTTGCCGTCAGGAGAGCATTTGGGGATTAGGTAACCTACACAATACCAGCTAATCCCGGTCCCTCCCCGTAGAATACCAGCCAATGTTTGTCAATGCCAGCAAAATGCAACGTTTGACCTAGAGCCAAGAAAATAACTCTTCAACTTCTAAGCCAGAAAACACAATCATAAAAAATCATAAAAAAATCAAACTTTTTTTTCAAAAATATAACAGTATTAGGTGTATTTATTATTATTTTTTCGTTTTTGGTGGGAAAGTCTTAGAGACATATTGGATGGGAAAATATAATTTGTGTGAAAAAAAGCGATTTCTTGAGCAGCTAAACAGGATAATAAGCATGGTTTCAACAAAGCTTGGCAGGACACCAACCTAAGCCTTTTCCCAAAGTGGAGATTTATTGACAAAATCTAAGCAACCCAGGCTATCTAAATAATTAATTTTTATCTTTAAAAAAAATCTAAAATTTAGAAGTGTTTCTGGTGTACTAAGACATTTTTAAAGTATCTGGAATCTTGGCACTGATTTGTATGAGTCTTGGCGCCAAGCTGTCCCAATATTAAAAAAATCGCCGAGTACTCACCTGAATTTTGGGGAGTTTTATTTATCGAATTTACATGAGTAATTCTGAAAGTAGAATTTGCCCCCTATAAATTTATTAATGTATTGGGGTGGTAAACATTGGCTGGTATTCTGTAGTGAATGTCCGTGACACGCTGGTATTGAAAAGATTCCCTTAGAGAAGGGAGTAGAACCGCTAAGCGAGCTTCGCTTATTATCTGCTGCCCACAGGAAAAGAAGGCAATCGGCTCCTTCACGCATAGTGAGAGGGCAGGTCATGTTCGCTTTCTGTCAAACATCCACAATTAAGACGACTTCGTACAGGTTCGGAAGGTTTACATAGTGGAGGGAACGGAAAGACGAAAAGCGTCAATCATTGTCATGTTCATGGTCTTAGTTCTTTAAATTCGCTAACTCATGACCGTGTTCATGTTTGTTGTCCTTCTTCTCATTAGGGAGGATCTCGCTGCCGTTTTCGCCATCTTCGTTCTCTTCATACAGTCAAGGTGGTAGAAAATCACATATATGCACCCCCGATAGACTTTTCTTAGACTAATACTCCTAACGACGGTCGCCTACACCGGAGGACAAAAGCGCATGAGTTTTTCCATAGCGGAAGGGAAAAAAAAGAAGCCTTCGCATCTGAGATAAAGCACAGAAAGCACCCATCACCACCACCATGCCTCTATGAACCACTTACATAGTGTCTCTGCATGCGTAAGTCAAGTCTCTCTTAGGACTAACAATTTTTTCTTGTAAAATCAGAGTCGGGCTAGGAATGTGGAGCCCAAGGTCCACCACATACTGTACCTATCTGTTGATGGGTCTGTCGGGTAACTTAACTTGCTCTCTGGGGCAGACATGTTTTGCGGTGCACCTATTTCCACCATGTCTCTGGGTAGAAGAGTACATTTATACAAGGTAATTGGAGGCCTCTGCAGGGTGGTCAATATTTTTTCTTTAGCATGTGCTGGTATGTTGTGTTGCTGGCACTGCGTTGGATTTTGTCCTTACCGGTGTTGGGGTAATCTATTTTTTTGGTGATGGTTGCATTGTACGAAAACTCATGCACTTTTGTCCTCCGGTGTAATAAAGCCCAATAGAATTTTCACTACCGCTATGGTGGATACCATCTAGACACCGCACCAAGTGGGACACAAGGGGGGATGTCTTGGCATTCATTCCTGCTAGACCGTGCTAGGTTTAGGTTTAACTCACTAGGGCACTTGAGAGATATTTTGTAAGGTCTTGTGACACATTTTTATATACATACAATCTGTATCATAATAGTATTATAATATATTTTCATCATTTGTTAGTATCGCTATGATACTACATTGGATATATCAGAAGAGAGAACTAAGTACAAATTGATAGCAAACATAATGAGAATATATTACAACTACATTGCTAGGAAATTGGACCTATGCACTAGTGGATTATTTAATAAATGGAGAATGGTTAACAAAGCTGCGGATTAAATCTATTCACAGTGTTATCCTACACTACTTTTGCCAAGGCGGCCCCTGCTGCGTCCCGTGGAAGCCCTACTTGATGTCTAGACAGAATCCACCATCATGGAGGGAGTGGATGGAAAGTGCGCTTGAATACCATCCCTAGCCAGCATCTACATTCTCGGAGCCAGATAAGAAACTGGGATCACCAAACATGATCGTCGACATAGGGCTTTTCAGGAACACTTTTATTGTATAATATAGGGGAAATTTCTCCTAGCCTGCTAACTTGTGTACAAGCTTCCCCGTGGGCCTGTAGGGGTCTAACAGCCACGAAACGAGCCCAGTTAAGGCCCAGCTTGACAAAAATTCGTATTTCACCGGAGAGAAAATTTTTTAAACGGAAGGGGCCAGGACCTGCTAAATCTTTAGGACGGATATCTAGGAAACTTGAGTCTCTATTCCTAAGTATTCGACCTAAGGTTAGATTATCTAGCCCTGGGACAGTTGATGTTTCCCTGCCAGGACTGCTGGGCCACTAGAAGTACGCAGATTATGCTACAGTGCCAGGGGTAGCTCGAAGGTTTCTTAGGAGTGTGGATCAATTTGAGGGCATTAGAACCGTTTCCGGATGGTGTAACTTAGACCTCTTCGGGATACTGAGCAGTAGTGAGCTTTCCATAAGGGCAGGGGGAGGGAGGAGGAGGGGGACTCCAATTATTTTTTAGGTTTCTTCCTTATTTTGGGAAATGTGTTGAATTTTGCCAATAACTTCTATTTTTACTGGAGAGGGTAGAGCATGTCGTTTAAGAGGACCCGGGGAAGCGATTTGGGACCTCTAGCTTTCCCCCTTGCTCCAAATCCCTTTCGATGATCTACCAGTTAAACCGAGTTACTTGACATCATTTATAGCTCAGTTTATTATACTAGGGTTGGCTATCGTCCCTCGCGTGCAAATACTCGAAAATGTCTATTGGCATAAGTCTCTTGCCCTAAGAATTGTCCAGCATATTCTTAGTTGGGCTGAAGTCGAAATGCGTCGCCAGAGCTACTAACTAGCAGGCTTATCAGACCCGGTCAGCCGCACTCAAACTTGGTCTCTGTTCATCCAACTACAGGTGATCATTATAAGTAGTTGAAGCTACTAGGAGAGATATTAGATGCCGAACTACAAGAAATTTGGAGAATAAAGTCACAAAAAGAACGCAATTGTAAATTTTTATATATTCACCAGGGTTAGCCTCCCCCGAACCTTTTCAAAAAATTAAGAGCTAAGGACTGTGGAAATTTCTGAATTTAAGGTACTGGTTTCGAAAATCTAGTAGAAGGCAAAAAAAGCATCTCCCGTGATTACTATTTGTTTAGGGCCGCCTGAACACCGTCCTTTTCGCCTGTAGAAATAGAGATATCTGGACCAGTAACGGGTTGACCTTCCGACGCTAATGGGAGATGACCTCTAAAAGAGATTTCGGATCAGTAGCGCCTCCACTACAACCAATAAGGTACCAAAGAGAAGGGAAAGGGTCGTGATACTTACCCTCCACACTCACGGTCCGGATGAATAGATTAGGAAGTAGAAGCTCGCGACAAGGCCATTGCCTGGACGAGTTCGGGCCTAAGCTGCTTTCCACGAGCGATAGCAAGCTTCTTAGTTGGTGCGATGTTGTGAGTGCTACCATTAGGAACACTACCAGTGCCAAGAGTATCTTTAGTAAGAGGGCCATTTTCAGATACGACCTGAATCTTGGGAGGGTTCTCCTGCTGAGCTTTGGTTAGGGGGCAGTCATTTTTAGCTCTAATTAGTGGAGTGTGGTGACTAGGACCACCTGCACAGAGAGTATCCCTGGTTAGAGGGCCGTTTTTAGATTTGGTCTGAGTTTCGCTCGCGGGAGGGGTCTCCCACTGGGACTTGGGCCTGGGGAGGCCCCGTCCGATCACCGAGGGATTTTTTACGGAAGTCACATTATAGTCTTCCTCCTCGGGACTCGATGAGAGGTTTGGGTGATCACCTTCCTTCGAGTCTGTTAGGAAGGCGGTCTCATCGTCGTTCTCTTTTTTCTCCTTATTCGATAACATCTGATAATACTCCTCGAGACTACCTCTGAATTTAGCTTTCCGAGAACGCAGATGACTAGGGCGGGAAACGCTAATCCTGGGCCTAAAAAGGGGCACATTGTCAGGTAAGAGAGCGGCGCTCGCGCGATTCTTTGCCTGCCGAGCTCTTCCATACACCAGTTCCCAGATAGAAGGCGTGAAGTCTGTGGTACGCCATGTGCTATCATCAGGGCCAGGATTGGGGACACTATCGGGCTTCCACACACAAATTTCGCTAGGGGTCCCAGCCTTAAGATATAGGCCTCTGTCTGCTTCAGTGCTTTCCAGTAGAAAGTCGTCGGGCTCAAGTTTAGGAACTGGGATTTCGTAACGAAGTACGGGAAGCACCCCGGACTTCTCCAATGTACTGGAGCTCCCTTCCCTCTGGCTGTGAACCCTATGATTACTAAAAGAACGGGAGTCATTAGAATAACTCGTATCATCCGGAGACCTATCCTCCTTTCCGGAGTCAGGAACGTTAGTATCGGGTTGGCACCCGGCAGAGCTAGTAACATTGTTATTTTCGCCCAATGAACCCCCTTCTTTGGTTGGTTGGCCAAGGTGGTGACTCTCTGGCAGCGGTATAGGAGGATCTTTGGTTAGGCTAAGGCAAGAAAAATCTCTAGCGTGGGCCAACGAGCTCTCGAACGTATTTCTAGCCTTAGTATTATTGCCAGGTGGCCCATTGGGTACTTTAATCGCAATCCTCTTCCTGGCATGCAACGGAGACCTGCTGTTGCCTTCTTGGAATCTCTGCGAACCTGCTGGTCCATCAGCAAGATCCCGAGACCTCGGCGACCAGCTACGAGCATCATTACGATTACGACTGCGATCCCTGCCATCTGGAAGAGGTTTTCTTGTAACGCGGCCTAGACTCGGCTCATTGGGGGCTTCTTGTTGGAGACTAAAGGCGAACTATCAACTCCCAAACCATTCATAAACTCAGCCTAAGCAAGGGCGGTGGCAAACTTACGGGCGACGGAGGGGGCTCCGGCCCCTGGATCTCATGGAATCCTCTGAGCGGCGGGGAACTGCTTCGTTGATAGCAGCATAAGAGTTTGCAAATCGACTTGAATCTGGTCTGTAGGAGTCCCAAGTAGGAAGTGGCTTGATGGTTGGACGGGGCCTATATGAATCGCCACTTGAACGTGGTCTATAAGTATCGGCCAACCCCCGTTGGGGCGAGCGGCCATCATAACACCTCCCAGAACCGTTATAACCCCTTGATTTACGAAAATCCCGACGTGAATTACTATCCAGCTGACGGCCTGGTCTGAAAGGTGGGTTAGTTCCCTGTCGGTTCTTGTTCCGAGGATAATGTTTCCCCTGACCCCCGGGATCCATATCGGACGGTCTAAATTGTTAGTCTTCGGAGCACGAGATGGTCAATAATCGAAAGGCAGAGCATGAGCAAAATACGCACCTGCGTTTCTTAGAACGTGTCATAGCAGTGGTAAAACTTCGAGGGTCACCAGATCCTTGTGTGTATGAGAGAGGAAGTTAAGAGATACGAGGTGGGAGCCGCTTCCCAGGCTAATCCGCTATGTTACTGTGACAAGGATTTGCGGGTAGACTTGATCTTATTTGTGGGTGAGGTTAGTACTTACCTTAGGGTTGACCCCCGCCACAACTTAAACTGTAATACCCCTATACTAAAACCTTATATAGTTAATATCACAGCGGAAACTATTTTCTCATTGAGAGCCTTTTTGGCGAAAACGGTACAATTCCGTTGGGCACCGTTTCTACTCTGAAAAGTGCTTGCTTTCCGTTTTGAAAGGGAAGGAAAAGGGCCATTTGTATGGGGGAACAGAACGGAACTGTTGTATCAAAACAGGCTCTAAGTTGTTGGTGCGCCCAATTCCGTCGAGTGAGGATCCATGATGAGCGCTGCCTATTGCAACGTAAAGTACTAGCATCATTCCCTGGGATCCGGCTCTTCACCGGGATGTGGCTCACCATGGCACCCAGTGGAAAAATAAAATTTAAATTGGATTATTGACATAGACAATACTGATACCACTTTAGAAATTTATTACTATGTACTTTTAAATATGGAGAATGAGAATATGTAGTTGGTATTTTGTAATAAGCACAATATTCCGTGATATAATAGTTTTTAAAAGTGTCATTGAGAATGGAAGTGCTCTTTTTACTTTTTGTGTAAAAATTTAAATATATTTAAGAGGACTTTTATAACCTGTTAGAGTAAATTTTTAGGTGATATAAGATAAGATTAATATGGATTTACAGTAGTTTATAGGGATGTGGGCATGCTATAGTAACTAATATGCAGAAGAAAAACTACATAAAATATGTATTATTTTGACTATGCGATATCTGTTTAGGGAATTGAGATATGAATTTAGTACTTAGTAATGTACTCCACTTACACTACCTAAGTAAGGATGCCAAATTTGAAGTGTGGTAAAGAAGTATTTCAAGTTTTATACTTGGGGGCGGGGAATTGTAATTAAAATTCAGTATATTTGGAGCTCAAGTTTGAAATCTCAATATCAAAGTATCCTAACTGACTAAAACTCATTCAATATTTTAACTATATGGTTACATCAGAAGATACTACTTTTAACTTTGTCCCATATATGTAGCTCACCTGGTTTAGATCTAAGAACAGTATTTCTTACTAAAATATGTTTGAATATCTAGAGAATAAAATTTGCAAGAGGAAACAAAGAGCCTTCAAACTTTATATAGTATTTTAGATCACCTTATTGGAGAATATTACCAAGTATTGAAACATTATTTGATCTCAATAAGTAGGTGTGATCTATTCTAGTTTATAAGATACATATTTATCTTTGCTCTTACATATTGTCTCCATATTTTTTACAATAGATACAAGCAAATATGAAAGGAGCTTAGACATCAAAGACAAAACCTATAAGATCATATTATTATCTTAAACTAATATTTTTATACTGGTTTTCAATTTTCCTGACACTTTATTCTATCAATATGTATTTGAATTCACCTTGAATGAAGTGAATATACAAGAAGACTAGTTTTTATTATCAAATGAAAACTCCAGATTCTTATTCTCCATATTCAAAAGTACTATCTAACAAATATTTGGCATGATATCAGTACTATCTGTGTAGATAATCAAATGTGGATTTTGGTTTTCCACTGGTTGCCATAGTGAGCCACATCCCGGTGAAGAGCCGCATCACAGGGAATGACATTACCTTTGTCAGTCATTATTCATAGCAGTGGCGAAACGGGTATACCTGGTTTTTATACTTAGTCGGAGGATTCCCATATATCGCCGCAAATGCTCGCGGAGGATAGCGGGGAATGTATCGGAATGGAAAGCGTGTGGAAGTGGGATATTGTCCGGACCTGGATGGATTCCCGGGAGAGTGTGCCCGCTGGAGTTTCTTTGTATTCTCTATATAATCCCACCTCTCCGCATCTTGGATAGATAAGCAAGCAGCCAATATACAGAGTTCCTCCGTTTCTACACTTTCTCTCTCTCTCTCTCGCTCACTCACATATCCCCCATAATCGACACCTCATTACAATACTTTTGGAGGCTTTAATGGCGGCGAATTCTGCATTGCAGACTTAGGACGGCGCTTTGTCTTTCAGGAAGGACAAATTGCCGGAATACGAGGAAGGGGACTCGTCCACTTTATAGGAAAATGGGTTGGCTCCGGCATATGTTTGGTATCTACTATGCACAGTTGGCTTATACGAGACACCATTTACACTGACGGAAGTGGCGGAGGTTGCAGTCAAGAGGATAGCAGCAGCGGGGGTAGCACCAGCAGCGAAGAACATGCTCGGCTTTATTAAACTGCAAGGGCGGGCGGATAGTCAATATCTCCTATCCGGAACTACTTAAACACTAGTTATCCACTATTGGAGATCTCAACTGTACCACATCACAAAAAACCACATCGGCTTAGCACAGCACTTTAATAAAATAACCAATACAGTCGCGCCTCGCTATCCTGGATGGCCAAAATCCGCGAATTTTGTCCGGATCAGTTGGAAATCTGGAATAGTAGGGGGATACCTAAGATGTATTTGATAATTTCTCGTCATAAAAGTTGTGCAAAGTGTTTCTGTATCGCCGTCAATCCAATCTTTTTGCTGGTTGATTTCTTTGGCAGCGTTGCGGGCGTCCTTGACCCCACTCAAAATATCCAACTCTCATATCTTCACACTTGATTGTTATGCCACTACACTATTGACTCGTTCCTGGTGGAAAAAAACTTCAAGTTCCCTTCTCCATCTTTATACCTTTTTAGGCATAGTCCTTCAAGTTCGAAGTTTACCACCAATATTCGGTTCAGCAGAATTAAATTATGTAGGGGAGGGATAACTGGTCTAAAGGTATCATACGAATCCGAATACCCTTGATGTCTGACTCCACGGGTACTTTTACATACAATTTCATAACTGTCACAGAATGTGTACAGTTCAGGAAGCAATCCGGTTCTGTGAATTCCGGGATAGCGAGGTGCGACAGTACTAGTTAATACAGCCTCGGGTAGGAACAATCTGATAATGACGAAAGACCATCTGGGGCTTTGATTGGAGCGCTCGGTATGCCTGAGCCAATTAAACAAGCGTTCGAATCTTTAATCTCCACTTTCCCAATTTTTACGAACGGAGTCTATAATATCCAGTGCAGGACATACTCGCCCGGCTGAATTGAAGCTGGATATGTTTACTCTCAAATTGTCTACCCGAGTATCTATTGTTCAGCTGTGGGGAAATAGGAGTGCTAATATTTGTTTATTTCCATCTTTCGCTCTATTTTCTTTTATTTTCTTCATCTATCGCTTGATTTGATTCTTTGGTTCCGAAGATCATTAAAGTTGACAATTAAATAAAAATCAAGGACAGTAAGGGTGAAAACTCGCTGATGTGAATAAGCGTTCTCAATTTGTTTTTGACTCCGTAAAACCATTTACTTCTTTGTGTCTTTTGTTCTCTTTGCATGTACGATTCCTTTAATATCCAGGTTAAGCACTACTATGCGTTCTTTTTTGTATACTTTTTTTGAGCAAAGCACGCAGTGTGGGAAAATGGGAAGGGGCCTAACCTTTTAAGACACCCCTACTATGGCTACATGCATATTGTTTCACCAGCTACTCTAACTCATTTGTAAGAATCTCTTATATTATTATTTTTCTAACTATTATTATTATTGTCGCCTACTGATGTAAAGTCCCCAGCGAGCTTTCCAATGTGTGTATTTACAATGTGTAATTGGTATCTTACTCGTAAGCGAGATTCCCTAGCGAATGAGTTAATTATTTTCGCACAGGATTACTAGAAACACATCCCTTTATTCTGTTTCTCGAAATTGCGCTAAGCCCCGGTAGAGCTTGCAGTGGAAGCGATTAGTGGTCAAGTAATCAAAGAGAACAAAATTAGGAATAATTGTAACAAGATGATGTAAGTATCATATGATGAAGATGAAGGATCGTGCCGGCATCCGTTCACTGCTGAGAGAGCATATTTGGGGAATCGTGATAACAAAAACTTGGTGCCTTAGAAGGGGTCCAGTGCTCAAAATTGTCATAAATAAGTACTGGTCGGCAGGGCAATGATAGAAACGAAATTGTCTGTGTAGATTGGCTTCTGACAATAGTGCAAGTACGAGTACTTCACCTGATTTTACTTGTTCTGGATGTATTGTCTATGGTTACCTTTCTTGTACCAATATTCCTACTAGGGCAACGCTAAAAGTACATGAAATTCAGGAATGAACGAGGAGATATTGGCCTTGCTTGGCATTGTGGCTTAACCAGAATATCTCCTCACTAACACTTTTGTCCTCATGTTTTATCTAAGGCACATTGCCAGCTTATACAAAGAGAAACAAGAGGATCGCTCTATGAAAGAAACAGGAATGCAGTGATAAAGCGGAAATTAGTGGCGAAGAGAGAATCCCAAAATTTTGAATCATAAAGGGAGCTAGAGAGGGGGGGAGGTATGTGGAGAATATGATTACCCAGCAAACTATATTATAAGTCGACTTCGGTTGTCTAGTACGGCCAAAGTCATAACTTACAAGGCAGCGATAGTATTAGTCGTCAATTCAACTACAGTTCCCAATCTTAATTCAGATTCCCTCCCACATGAGGATCAAGTTTTTCCCATCCACTCAAAGCCAACCCAGCACTTAAATAAAGACCTGTTTTTTTGTTTAAAGGAGAAATTAATAGTTCTTCATGGAGAAAGGAAAACAAAAAGGAGGAGAGGTGAGTTTGATTTCGGATACCAACATATCTGTAGCCGGCTGGCACAAAATGGAGCTGGGAGTAATGCCCAGTG
The DNA here is from genome assembly GCA_003521225.1 of Tuber microsphaerosporum. Classification (NCBI taxonomy): domain Eukaryota; kingdom Fungi; phylum Ascomycota; class Pezizomycetes; order Pezizales; family Tuberaceae; genus Tuber; species Tuber microsphaerosporum. Next base: position 54,423 of record QOVD01000011.1, on the reverse strand, counting down.
ATACACCAAAGTCTATTGGCCCTGTTATTAATATTGTCAACATAATTGGTTGTAGAATTTGCTATTAAAATAAGATTCAGAATTACCACTTCAGTCAATAGGTAAAACACTTTCCGGGCAAGAAAGGAAAGGTCGGGAATCAGTGATTGCAGCCGTCCAGTCCGTTCGTCTTCGGGTTTGGACAGGACGGACTACGGCTCATAGTCAGTCTTTTTAGGGGGGCTAGGACGGACTACCCCCGGGAGCGTGAGGGGACTATAGTCCTAGCGCTTGCTCCTTGAGTCCCAGCCAGTTTGAAGTCATGTGACATCACTCTTGCCGTCCCCGGCCGTCCCTGTTGGAGAAATGGCTTCAATATGACGGAAGTATGCCTGGTAGGGCATAGTGGGAACTTTCATCATTAGTACTGTATATAGATACCTCTCACAGGTATAAGTACCCTTGTCTGGTACCGAAGTAACAAAGATAAGACGCAATAAGACAAAAGTTCTACAAAAGTACTCTGTACACATTCGGTGAAGTCTTAACTTCCAGCTCAATCGCTCACCTCGCATACGATCTTTCCGACAGTACCCCACAGTCCCCCGCCGTCCTTAACCATCCCCGGCCATCCTCACCCTTCCCCGGACGTCCTCACCCATGCCCTGCCGTCCTCAACTGTCCTCGGCCGTCTTCCCTCTTCCCCGGCTGTCCCCTGCCGTCCATCCCCCTTGCCCTGCACTACCGTGTCTCACGCTGTAGGGCCCGCCGTCCTGCCCTTGGGGAGACCCGGACGGACTACTGCTAGCCGTCCCGTCCCATCCGGGGCTCTTGATAGTCCACCTGCGGGGCCCCGCTAGGCCCTCGGACGGCTGCGAACACTGTCGGGAATGGTGAGTATTATAGGTTGTCTAGTGCAAAATGATCGATCGAATATACCATGATAAGGAATTTGTAGCTCTGTAGAACCACAAGGGGATGATACTTCCCCGGCCGCACTAACGCGAAACTCTTGGATGGATTTACTGATCCAGGGGTGCTGGACCTCAGTTACTGGAGGGCCCATCTTCCAACATTCTATCGGAATGGGAAACGGATCCGCCAAATTTTAGCTATTATAATGAAGGGTGTTCGACCTTCCGAATTGAGTAACCGCCACGCTGCGTCTGAGTAAAGAGAGTATAAGGTTTCTGAATAGCTGACTTCGATAACAAAAGGTCAAGATCCAGGCCCACGTCGAGTAACAGGGGCAAGGGCCTGGTCACCCTCATTCCCATGGACCCCGGTCGACTGGTATGTGGTTGCTCTGACAGCAGTAATTGAGTCTCTACTATGGCTAGGAAGCGAAGCAATCAGTTTTCCCAACCGTCCAGGGCGCCCTGCAGGGCACTGGGGGCCTGTAGTCCCGAGCGTCCCGGGCGGCTTGTTTCCGGACGGTGGCTTACGGCGTCCGGCTTTCATAAAGACCGCCCTCTGGGAGGTTGACGGCCGGGCCCCACAGTCTTAATCCAAATATGATCTACCGGTAGGGTTCGCTATTGGTAATGATTAATACGAAATCACAAAGTTACGATCCAGTTGAGAAACTTATTGGGCCCTGCAGTCTGTCCCGGGCAAAAGCAAGAACTGCCCATGGTATTGTCGTCCGTCCCGGGCACGCTCCTGGAAATTGGCGTCCGTTCAGTCGTGAGCAAAAGACGGACGGACTGGACTATTGGGAACACTGGAAGCAATATTGTTGATAATCTTTATAAACAGCTCACGGCCGAACCTTTGGTGTTCGGGCTCGGCATGGTTGTTAAGAGGTGTACATTTTACCATGTCTCAAATCTCAAGCAAAATGCAGACCTCTGCTGCGAATTGTGACTCAATAACTGCAAACAAACATAAGTGAAATTTAATTTAGTATCTTGACAATCATGTGAGTTGACTATACAGAATATGTGAGATCTCATGACTGACTTTAACTTACTAGAATGGGATCCAGGAAGGATTTGGCTCCTTTACAAATCCTAGTGGTCTGGTAGAGGAGAATGGATATACGGTTTTCTTGCCTACTTCAGCCAATCAACAAAGGAAAAAAACATGGGAGAAACAAGGTCTATAAGAAAAAATAGACACTACAAACAATATGACGGTGGGCAGGACACCTGCTGTTACTATTGTTGGTGCCCCGGGGTCATTGAACTTGTAGATCCAGTATTTGAAGTCTAGGTGATAATAACTGGCTTAATTACAATAAGCCTAATAGAATAGATTAACCAAATGTCAATACCACTCATTGTGGTCCAGTAGGTTCAATTTTCAGAAACCAGACTATTCCTTTAAAACAGTCCTTGGTTGCCCAAGGGTTTCCCCATAATCACGATTATTGGACGTAAATGGAAGATTGTCGACATAGCTGTAAAGTCCAGCAAAGGTGGGAAGTTTTAGATAAAAGGTTGCTGTGACAAATGACAACAATGAGAGGGTTAAGAACAGAGTGAGAAGACTACACAAGTGTGTTGGGGACAAGGGTAGGGAATTTTAAATTTGGGTTAAGCTAAATTGGTAGGGATTACAGAGAATAGTGCAGACTGGGTAACAGCGGGATTCCAATGGCTCATTGTCCCTACAGGGATGAGTTATTGTTAAGGAACCTGGGTTGCATAAGTAGGAAGAGTAATGAATTGACATGAATCCACTTTCTCTCGAGTCAGAGGCGAGGTTTCTCCCGAAACCAAGTTCTGGTGGGGAAGGTTTTGCTGGTTTGAGACATACCTACTTGAAATGCTGTTAGTCGTGAGCCACCTCTAGCCCAGGAATCTCATTCCACCGCCAGATTGAAAAATTGTCATTTTCCCTTCTTTCTTCTAATTTTTCTTTCTTGTCAACTTTGATTGAAGGATCATGAGAATAAATCATGGCCGATAAGAAGGTCAGCTCTGTGAGCACCACCGCTGCCCTCAACATTGCTTCTGTCAAGTGTATTCTTGCCCCCCACTCAGATCCATGAAGTTTGGGCTGTCAGAACTATCAGCACTTTCCGTTAATCAGATTCACAGCTTTGATGAATATGGAGAATATCCTAGGTAAGGCATAGGCAGTTGTGGGGATACTGGTGGTGAGGTACTAGCATCGATGAAATGTGTTTTAATAAAAATATGTGTAATCGCGGCTGTATTGGTTAAATTGTGTCACTTGGGCCACTTCACTCCAATAGGGACATCCAGCACACAGTCACCACTGTGAATTAAAACTTGTTACAACAGAAAAAGTCTCTTGCTTGCCAAATATGGTTGAATATGCAAGATGATTCAGGTGAAAAAATAATAAGTAGCAAGACAATAACAGAATGCGCAGCCCATGAGAACACGCCACAGTGCCTTGAATTTAACCCCTATATTGAGATCAAGTTTGTCATGGTTGCTTAAAGGCCAATCAAACCAGAAAATTGATATTGGCTTTCAGGTAGGGTTAGATATTATAAGTTCAGGCACAATGAATAAAGGAAAGAAGATGAAGATACAGGAGTGTTAGAAACACTGGTTACTAATATCGCAGAGCAAGTAATGACTGCTCTCTTATCTTTATCTGATAAATCGATCGTACATCTTCCAGAATTATTATGAACTTAATAATACTTCTTTGCGAATCTTGTCTGTCGGAGATTCAAGATGGTGGTTTCTCTTTTGATACCGCTTTTATTTCTTAGCCACCAGTCAGATAAGAGGTCAAGGTATAGACTGGGCTTTGGATAACAATCTTTTTAGAGAGTGTACAGTAGTTTATTTTATAAAGTATAAGTAGGAATAATAACAGTGAATAGTTGAGTAAAGAACTAACTATCCTCCTGCTCTGCACTTCTTATATAGTTCTTTCCGCAGCAGCTTAGTCATCCCAAATAATACTTATCAGTCTCTATTGTGACTCATGTGAAATCATACCATCATAATATCATATGACTCTGTTGTGTCATTACCAAATAAACAACGTACAGATGATATGAGTTGTACTTGACTCATATGTGAAATCCAATGACTGAAATGTAGTCATGGGGTAAAATACCCAATGCACTAAGATTCAGAAGAGCGAATCTTGTGAAAACCTACAAACCTTACCGGGTTTGTAACACCGAGTTAGATTGCCTATATGAAAAAATGTCTCCATTCCAGGCCCAACACTGAGTCGCGAGTCATAATTCAAGATAAACTGATATCTACTGATCTTGTAATTTAAGTTGTTAATATAATTACCATTTCTATTGGGAGTTAGAATTGGGGTGAGAATTTCCAATTCAGTCAAAAGCCAGAACATTTTTTTTGCAAAAAATGAATGTTTGGCAAAGGTGAGTATGATATGCTGTGTAAAAGGTGAAGAGGAATGATCAAATATACAATCATAGGGCATGAGGAACTCGGTCGATATAAGTACTGAAGTTACTACCTCTGACAAATCAATATTAACATCCTGAACACAAGTCAGAATAGGAGGATCCAGAGCCAGGATTGCAGAAGCACACATCTTCCAATATTCGATACGCAGGTGAAACGGGTAGTAGTTAATTTCTGCTATAATGATAAAGCATGTTCGATCTTGCAAATCAAGTAGCCACCACTCGGCATCTAAGTGAAGTAGGTCTTATGTTTCCAAACATCTGGCCTGAATTATTTGTGCGGGTCATGCCCCTCTCCCTCCTCGAGTAACCGGCTATAGGCCGTGGTACACTTCCTTACTGCGGATTCCTGGGACGAGGAATCGTGCTACTCCTACTGGTGAACTAGTGTCTCTGATATGCCTGGAACGCAGGGCAATCTTGGATATGATCTTCATACATAAATCATTTGCGACTATTCGGTATTCCGGTCGAGGTAGGATTCGCAAAATCATTGAATTTAGAGGATTTTCAAATGTGCAATCTACAACTGTCTTCAACTGAGCTGCTCTTGGTTCCTTCTGAATGATGGTAATGTTATGTTCAGTGATGACACCTTGAAAGTATAAAAAACCTTCCTCAGCAGAGACTGAATCAACAGTCATCCTGATGGTCTTGAATAGCTCCCCTGGAGAGCTGAACTTGAACCTCTGGCCGATTAAGCAGGCTTGCTTCTGAAACGGAGTACTAGGGCCATGGGTTAAATACCCAGACCAACCACAAGGGTTGACTGAGTACTGCCAACTTCGATCTCTGTTGCGGTAGGACATAAATGATCTAATCACAGGGTCAGACCCAAGATATTAGAAACTTTGTAAAAAGGCACCTGATGTAATAAGGCACTAACTGGTGAGGACCGGGCATGGGCTACCCTGTTGAACTAAGAAGTAGCTAAGAAGAAACTTACTATTGCGTCAAATAATAACCCTGAAAGGTCTAGATCAGGGTAGAAGGTTCACCCTATATTGTCTTCCTGCAATTTCGTGACCGGACTCGGGGAATAATCTTATTCTAACCTAACTAACCATGGTCTGTGTTAACCCGTTTAGGCGGTAGGATTGTGGTGCGTGAAAAACTGAACTCCAAAGGTGCGATCCTGTTTCCGAAATCGCCAAGTCACTATTGTAGGCCTGGAATTGCCTAAGGCTATCCTAACATTCTGAGTCTGTTTCCCAAGCACCTGCTGTGGAGGAGAACGACGACTTTGCAATGTCATATACTTAACCAGAGAAGAGGATTGGGGTTTAAATTCAAGCAAACGTTGGACTTTGTTTGTAGAACCTTGTTTAGACTGATAGCGAGAGTGAGAGCATATCCAAGTTGGAAAGTGGGATCCGCGGCGTAATCGTCAGATTCCACACCCCTGCGGAGGCGGGGGAGGAAAGCACTAGGCGACCTTGCCAACAGACTGGACAAGAGGAAGAATAAAACAGTGGGGGGGCTACTTGGTGGAATGGAAAAAACAGACACTCCAAAGAATGAGACGGTAGGCGGGAGACCTGTGGGGGCTTGGGTATATCGCTCGGGCCCAGGGGTCGTGGAAGTTGTTGGAACTAGTATTTGAGATTTAAACAATAAGAACTAGTCGAATCGCACTAGGCCTAGCAGAATCTGTTAGCAAAATGACTACCAGTTAGTGATACCCAGCAAGCCCACCCTTTCCAAGCAATACAGAGTTTTAAAAACACTATTTGTAGGTTACGTGTTTGTCTTGATCAAGGGAACCGGACGGTGATAGGAGATGGTAGACTGACCTTTAAATTAGAGTAAGTGTTTGAGCTTCTTTATATCAAGATTTTTAGAGGAAGACCAGGAATGAGAGTATTTAGACGGGAGAAGGATCTGTGGGATTGTTGGGAACAGGAGGATTGGGGTTTGTGTTTGGGTTGAGAAATATTCTTGGGGGTCACTGGTGATCTTAGGAAATGGGTGATTTTCAGGAAAGCGCAATGCCTCTAATGAGTGCTTGTCTGAATGCGGCTGGTGGCTGGGGTATTTCGGTAGGCTTTGAGTTGAGAGGGTACAGTGTGGCTGGGTGACGAACAAGGGAGCAACACCGAGCCCTAACCGACCGCCAACCCAGCATTCCAATACCGTAAAAATTGGGAAGAGCCAGAATACACCAGCATGGGTAAGAAAGTTCGGTTGGAAGAGAAATTGCTCCAAAGGGTAATAATATTTCCCACGATCACCACCGAAGCACGGAATTTGGTCTCTGTTTGGTGACTCGGTTTCCACTTAAGGGTGGCAACAGTTTACCACACCTTCTTTACCCTTGCTAGCATATTCTGGATCTTCCCAATTTTTACAGGTACCGTATCATACAGGGGGAAGGATCTTCTGCCTCTGCCCTGCAGCAGAGCCGCAACCAAGCAACCCCAACACACCGACCAGCGGAAGAAGAGCAAAAACCGGCTGACAAGCGATCCCTCCGCCTGACATCAAACAACCTTGCGCCCAGTTCTTAAAACTTCCAACAGGAATGTGTGCATAAATTCCCGGTCGCTAGTGGTTAGCAATTTTCTGCCTACCATCAGTGTCGGCAGTGGTCATTCCATCTTGAAGCCAAAGAGCGAATATGCAAGAGTTTGGTACTCGCAAAAAAATAACGATAGAGCACTGCAAAGTGGCCTAGGTCGCAGTCACAGCAACAGAGATGGAAGGGGGAGAACAAAGGAAAAACTGGTACCCAACCCTCCAGGAATTCACTCCGAAAAGTCGCAGCTCAAGCAAAGCATGCAGCGAGGGTGAATAAGCGGACAAGAGTACTGCACCCCACCCCCCTCACTCACTTTCTTATTTTCGAGAGCTAATAAATGCGCGAACAAACAAGTCTACACAGCCTACTGTGCCGCCGACAATATGGCCTCCTGAGTGCGACGCGCCTCCTCCTTGCGCAAGGCTACACCCCCGACTCCCTACTGACACGCCGGAGAATATAGTATCCTGGTCGCTGCCGCCGCAGGAGGTGATGGCTGTAGGAATGGTCATTGTGCCGGCTGGGGATTGGGTGTGCGTGGAAGGGGAAGTGAGGACAGAAGAGCTAGAGTATGTTGAGGAGGCCGGGATCTGCAGGAGCAGGATTGTCGGCGACGTGATTGTGCTGGGGAGGGCGAGGCTGGAGAACCAAGCTTTGGCAGAGGGGGGGATAGATATCCTCGGCCATCCTCCTCTCCAGGCATTCAACTGCCACCCGTACCGCTGTCAGCATTAGCGCTGGCGGCAGCGCGTACACCAAAAGATGAAGTAATAACAACTCTCGCCAAAGTGGCCTTCTCCTCCGGCCTCTCACGAAGCACGAAACTTGTGGTGCTAGAATCCATGTTTGACTCCTACCTAATAAAAACCCACATTACCCCAATGCTCCTCTCTCGCGGCTCGAAGCTCCCCTTCACGCACTCCTTCTTTTTACTCAAGACTAGCCAGCCGCTAGAGCTCCCGCGTAGCTGATCCTCTACTCCGAGCCGACGGACTCACCATCGACCATATTCTGAGATTCTGTTAAAATTATGAGGGGAAATGTGTATCGTTTCAATGTTAAGCGAAGAAATAAAACCAGATATAGCAGAGATAGACTTGTTATTCGGTGATATGCCCTTCCTAAGATCGTTGCCTGAGGGCTCTCTTTAAATAGATCAATGAAACTCTGCTAACTTTTCCGTGAACCGCTTACACACAATAGAACCATTCCTCTACACTATCGCGCAATTTCCTTTCCTCCGCTTCCCCCTCTTTCTCCGCTTTACCTACTTCTCCGCTTTCCCCAGTTTTCCCCTCCTTCCCCTCTCACTACCCCGCACCTCGCATCGTTCACTGTGGGCCCAGGCACGGGGAAACAGCCGAGGGGGTTTCTAGGAGATTATATGTTCTCGGGTAGAAGGTGTCCTGATCGGGACTTGGAAAGCGCCGGTGATCAACAAGAGATTCCAGGCATGAGCTTGCGCTCGAATAATATTGTGATGCTGTCGGCCGCGTGCTGGACGTGAATGTGCGCATTCGACAGTTGAATGCGAAGCTGGACTATGCTTCCGGCATTGTTGAGGTCCTTAGGTAGAGGCTGTGCAAGAGACACTCATTCCTGCTCGAGTGGATGACCGCCATCTTGATTACGATGGAGGATTCTGTTGAGGTGTGTAGGCTGCGCGGGGATTGAAGAGCGAGGTTGAGGCTCGGGAGTCTAAGGAGTGAAAACAGCGAGGGAAGGCGATGGGAAGTTTCAAAAGTGGAGAAAGGAAAGGACAATGGAGATGGAGGGGGAGTCGTTGGCTGGCATAGGATAAGATGGGGAGGAATGGAGTGCGAAGCTGAGAGGGGGGGCGTTATTTGTTTTTTGCTCCTTTGCAAAAAAGTGGAGTATCAGTACTCTCTTTTTAGATTTGTATGAAGGTATTGCTGTTGTACAACACTTATTTTCTCTCTCAGTTGGAAGGTATGTAACGGTTCAAGGGGGAGTGAGCGAGTGATAGAGGGAGAGTTGTCATAGGGAATCACCCCATACTTGTATACTACTACTGCCCCGCTATTCCAATTTTCATTACTCACTCCTTCCATTCATGCTATCCAATATAGGGGCTATTCTCCGGAGAAGATATTGACAACTCTGTCAGCATTCACACAACATTGAACGAGCATGTCCTATTACAAGAAAAATATCAACCAGTATTCCACCCAGGACGGGTCTATACCGCTCATCACTCTTCTAAGAAGTCAGTCAGATCCGTTGAATAGAAGAATGCAGAGAGAGGGTGAATAGTGGGGGTATCATCTGTTTTCCCCACCAGCCAGTACACCATAATATAATGGGGAAAGCGCCTACATGCCGAAAGAGCCCGTATAATTCGACCGACAAATTTGACCAAAATTGCCTTTCCTTCCATACAGCATCGTGCATCTGTGGTGCAATGCGCACATTTCCTTGTGGCTGGCAGTACGATAGCTTAGAAGGACTCGGGTATTGCTGGCTTGCTGGAGGTGAAGCCGTATCCTGTCCATCCTAGTATTTATTCCTTGAATATCTTAGAAATTTGGGATAAATACCGATCGTGTATAATGAAGCACAAGAGAGAGAATCAAAAAGTATGGAGGTGAACTATTCACGGACTTGTCTTGTACCGATGGCGAGAACGACGACGGCGTCAATATGCCGGGCCGCTGCGGCGAATTATAGCGCGCATCGGTTACCACAGCAGTATTTGAGGAGTGGATGTGGGAGTAGGAGTAGTGGGGGGAATTCCACTGATACGCCTAGTTCTATGTTGGAGCAAGTGGCTGCTTCCATAGCTGCAGTTAGAGCGAGGGTAGGTGGTGAAGTGGAGGGGGGACTCAAACGGCCAGAGAAGCTTCTGGGCCTACAAAAATTCCTTCGGTAAGTTCAATGATTTCGTCTAAGAACGTACTAATAGACACTGCAACCTGGCTACCTCTGCTACTACAATAGGGAGCTATCGAAAAAGAAAGCGAGGATTCCCCCATGATAGAGCCAAGTTCCTCTCTTTCGAGGATGGAAATCGCAGAATTTGACCTGCGATGGGCAGAGTTCTGAGAGCTTTGGAATCTGGGTGCGGGAGCTTTGAAGCGGTGACGGTTGCGGTTCCCTGAATAATTCTTTGGACTCTCTGGGTGAGAACACTCAGATCGAGCTTACTTTGGTGGTTAAACTGATGGTGGAGTGCTTGAGTATAAGGTTGATCGCTTGCATAACTCTAATCTGGCAATATCCAATGGTGGCAGTGGTTGTAGTCGTGATGGAGACAGTCCTGATCTGCCGTACACATTCCAAGAACACAGGACAATGTGCAAAGAGAGATTCAACTACGCTTATTTTGATTGCGCAGCTACCCTGCATGAGACGAACCCTAAGGCTAAGGGCTACTGCGATACTCGTGGAGGATAAGGGTAGCTACATGCTTAATAAATGTGGCGCAGAGAAGAAGTTCTTCATCGGGGAGCTCTGCGATGACATGCTCGTTGATACTGTGATCCTGGCGAACTGGGAGGTTTTCCCACCCATGTTTCGTAGTTCCAAGATGTTTGTCAGCGATCGGGATCTAATCAAACGGAATGGCTAGAAGTATCTCAGTATCTTCGAGGAGAGGCATTCCCGGCAGGTTCAGGCCTTCCTGAAAAAGCACCCACTCATAGGGGCGAGGTGTTCGAAGGTTGTTTTGACCCAGGACCGGAATGAGTGTTATTATCCTGTTAGCTTATTGAGGGTGCCTTGGACGACTACAATGGAGTATAAACACCTAGATGAGATCAGTGTTTGCGGGGCTGAGGAGGAGGATGTTTTTGAGGAAGTGGTTCCAGAAGCCGCTGCTGTGAATATTGAAGAGGAGGTGCAAGCATGGGTCATAGCTGAGGCCCTAGCGGTGGAGGGGGGGGCACCTAAGAGGTGTACCAGGTCAATGAAGCGCTGGTGCATGAGATCAGGATCCAAAGGGACTATGACCGATCGACGATTTGCAGGCCGGTATTGGTATTGGAATATCACCCTTTGCTTCTGCCGTCCTGTGAAGTGATGCGTATGCCCTCTACAATGGATTTCACTACCGCCCCGGTTATGGCGGAGCCGCCCACTGTCATTTCCAGCAGTGGGGGCCGGGGACGAATAAATGATGTTTCGGGATTTCGCCTCTGCTTATCTATATTATTTGATAGTGTCACGAGGGAGAGAGTGGAGAGCGGTGATAGCAGGAAGTAGGTAATTTGTATTGCTAGTGAGAAGATAGGAAACAGTTTAACCAGAGAAGAGAAGAAGAAAGTGGTGCCTGGAAATAGGACTAGACACCTAGGGGTTACCGAAGCAGTTACTAGGTGTCGTGAGTGCCCAGCTGCTAAAATATAAGAGCATAAGGACGATTTCCAAAATCAATTCTGAAATATGGTTAAACAAATAGGATGAATCACTTAGGTAAGAAATCGGACTGTGGGTTAGTAGAGTGGTGAATGGCTTACAGCTACCAACACACGAGTGCAGCCCCGCGGTTCGTTACCAGACTACTTTCGCCATGCTCTCCATGCGGAGACTCTGTCAGCGCTCGTAACATCCAAACTTTTGTAAAGGGAAAAAGCTATGGCACGCGACCCAGGTTCGAGACAAAGCGCCAAATCTTTTGCCGGTGTTCGATAGCAGTCCTCTTAGAAACGCTCCAACAGTCTTATAGGAGTAGGCATTACAGTGGCAGCTCGCCAGGTGGATAACTCACACCCTTGGCCAAGAATCCGAGAATCTTGGCACTCAGGGTTTTGGCAATGCCAAGATTTTCTGATACCCCAACAATACTATAGGAAGGAAGATCGCCAAGAATACAGTTTCTAGCAGGGGAATAATGAAGATAGGCCGCTGAACAGGAAGATTTGTGAGCATGTTACAACAGCAATAGACTCTTACTTTGCTAATCTAGTTAAGTGGGCCACCCAATTCAACGGTATATTAAGCCCAGGCCTAACCTCATCTATACCATCTCAACTGTGCGGAATAGCCCACCATCTTCCCAAGGACTTGCCACCAAATTAATGCGGACAAAAGTTTAGCCAATTATATTATCTCAACTTGCAGATGGCGCGCGATACTAGCCTATCACTATCTCAACCAAGACCTTGAATCAAGACCTGAACAGGGGTGAGCAAGTCCGACATATTGGAAAGGATGTTGAACCTTACCCTTCTGTTTAGCTGCAATTTCTCAAGGCTAATAACTGACTGCGCTTCACAACTATCATTTGAATATGTCTGCTTCTGAAATCACTCTGCCCGTCACTAATTACACATAATAGATAATATGCCATTTAGCTCTCATAGAGTTATGACAATATCTAAAAATAATTAAAGTACGGGGACAAAACTTTTCGTCCGATGCCCTTTTTACACCAAAAATGGACATTTTTAAACAAACAATTCTCAACATTACTTATATAAAAACACTTGAAATCTTTCCATCAGCTAGGGAATGACTATATATTCAAACCTCTACAAGTAGAAGTGTAAGGAATCAAAGCTGTCTTAATTGTTCACGATTGTGTCAACTAGTGTGAAAGTGACTTAGATTTTTGTATGGGGCTCCATACAAAAAGTACATGGCAACCAAACCCAGATACTTAAACAACCTTTTTCTCCATCACTTGGTAATATTTAAGGATTCTGTAAATTTCATCCTGTTATCTACAGATTTGCTAATGCAAGGACAAATTTTCGCTAATTCTCATAGACATTGCACAATGAGAGAGGGTGGTGAAGATAGGCACTTTTGGTGTAAAAAGGGCATCGGACGAAAAGTTTTGTCCTAGTACTGTATATAGACAGTCACTATCGTCAATCGGATCAATCAAATGTTTACCATCCTTATAATCCCTCTTTGAATGAAAACCTCACCTGCTTGATCCAGTTGTCCCTCCTCTTCGCTGTAATAAACGCTGACCAGCCATTACAAAGGAAACCTGAGGATTTAACAACAATTAAAGGTATACTTGAGAAAATCAAATTAAAATTATTAGGGCGGACACTAAACTAAAATTTAATATCTCAAGAATCAAGATCAAGAATAAAGCAAACCGCAAGAAGAAATAACAGAAGAAGGGAAATGAGTCAGCCACAAAAGTATATTGTAATACAAATTTGGAATGCTAGACCAGAACAAATGGTAACTAGCTAGCGAAAACAACCTTCATTCGGTACTTTAACTACCAATCAAGTTGTGTTGTGCTTGATTCGTTTCCTCTACCCCATGGGATCAGTTAGTTTATCTGCTCCAAACCCTAACCAAAGCACCCAATCAAGACAGTATTCTGCACTGGAAAAGAAATGATGAGTTCAGCCTACATAAAAGAAGAATTAAAATGTGAATGGGCAAGTTAAATCATGCAAAATCAGCAAACAAGTACAGTAAAATACATGATACCCACCCCCACTCCTCTCCTTTCTGCATTCTTCTATTCCACAGATCTGGCTGACAGGATCCTTAGAGGAGTGACGAGTGGTGTTGATTTGGCTTAAGGGAAATACTCGTTGATATTTTGCCTGTAATGGGACGTGCCCGTTCAATGTTGTGTGAATGCTGGCAGAGTTGTCACTATCTGTATGATTATGATCTCGGCTACCGATGCTCAAGGAGGAACAACAGTGACGAGCAGAGATCCCTTAATCCATCTGCATACTTTTGTCGCTCTCTACCGCAGGTAATAGTCTGGGGTTAACCCAAGATCTTTGGAGAAAAATGGTAGTATGGCAGGGGAGCTCTTGCTGCGGGTTCTTCAGAGAATGGCCCTTAAGTAAGAAGTAAGGAATAAATATCGCAGTAGCGGGGTAGTAGTAGTAGTTTAAAACCATATGAGCGATTCCCCATGGCCACCTTCCCTTCCCCCTCCCATGATCTGTTACATCCCTTCCGACTAAAAAAAATTAGTCTTGTGCAACAACAGTATCATAATAAAAATCTAAAATAGAGTACCCATTTTCCACTCTTATGCAATGGAGCGAGGGACAAATAATGGCCCCTCCCGTGTCTCGGCCCCGCACTCGATTCCTCCCCATGTCCTCCTATGTAACATCTCACCCTCCATCTCCCTCCTCCGCTCCCTCTCCTTCCTCTATGTTTTCAACTACCCATCACCCTCCCTCTCCCCCCTCTCTTTCTCCTCTATACTCTTTAGCCCCAACTTGCTTCCTGGGCCCTTCTCCCCACAACCTACAAACCTTAAAACCAAGCTTTATAGTATTCGAGATGATGCTAACTCACTCGGACAGGAGCGAATACCTCTCGCTAAAAACCTCAACAATGCCGGAGGCGTAATCCAGCTTCGCAGCGCCAACTTTCGAATGAGGACATCCAGGTCCAGCGCGCGGCAAACAGCGTCGTAATATCTTTCGAATCAGAGCTCGTGTCTGGAGTCCAAGAATATGTCTGGGAGAGGGTCTGTCAGCTCGGAGTAGAGGTTCTGGTGCGCAGGGAACTCCTGTAACCCACCCAGTCTTACACAAGGTGATGGAGCGTGTGAACTGGTGCTTCAAGCCGTGGGAGAGCAGCGTTACGATGGTGCGAGTTGTCCTTAGGCAGGAATCGAGCATGAATTCTAGCATCGCAAGTTTCGTGCTCCGCGAGAGGCTAGAGGGAAGGCTTCTATGGCTAGGGTTGTTGTCAGTTCAGCCTTTTGTGTCCGCGCTACTGGCCAACATGGGTGTCGACGGCGGTAGGGGTGGCAGGGGAATGCCTTGGGAGGGAGATAGCTGAAGATATCCGTCATCCCTCTCCTCTAAAACCAGGTTCTCCCGCCCCGAAGTCCCCAGCATAATCACGATGTCCACAATCCTCCTCCTGGGGATTCTGGCGTCCTCAACATGCTCCTGATCCTCTGCCTCATCGTCCCTCTCTACATACACCTAATCCCCAGTCGACGCAATACCTTCCTATATACGCCACCCTCCGCGGCGGCAGCGACCAGGATACTCTATCCCCCGAGGTGAATATGATGATATCCCCACTCTCAACCTGAGAGCCCGTCTCCGCACTTGGGGTCGAATTCCGAATCAGTAGGTAGACGTGAATAACCTGCTTATCCAGGCCGGTCAGCAGGGGGTCCAGGGTGCAGTATTGTATAGAGAGGAGGCGCGTCGCACTCGAGGGCTCATATTTTTCGGTAGTATGGTA
This sequence comes from Tuber microsphaerosporum, assembly GCA_003521225.1. Taxonomy (NCBI): domain Eukaryota; kingdom Fungi; phylum Ascomycota; class Pezizomycetes; order Pezizales; family Tuberaceae; genus Tuber; species Tuber microsphaerosporum. The sequence goes on along the minus strand of QOVD01000011.1, from coordinate 39,388 downwards.
GGCTATGCAGTCCTATTTTTTCACGCGGTTAGGCCTCAAGGATAACAAAGGGAGTGCGGGAGGGGCGCGGTACTCTCGTCTTTCCAGTCTCACTTGCCGCATGCCCCGCATGAGCCATGACCTTTCGGGGTGGATTCTTGTGTGGTTGGGAGCCTGTATTTCTTCTTTTCTGTCTCTTCTCTTTTTTTTGTTGTGGTTCCGATGCTGAGTCCTTGTGAGGAGCTCTCTTGTTCCTCCCGCAAGGACTAGGCCGTTCCATACTCGCTCTGCCACTTCAAGAGACCACCGCTGACACCGATCACAGGTGGCAAGTGGCTGGCCACTGGCCGCCGGGAATGTGTCGACGCATTCCGGTTGGAAGATTCAATTAATGGGTGCATGGTTGGTTGGTGTGGGGGGAGGGCTCTTTTACTAACGTATTTTTCTTCTTCACCGGTCTGTGCATTGCATGGTTGCGGCTCTGCTACGAGGCAGAGGCACTCAAACTCATGGGGAAGAATCTTCTACGTGATCGGTTTGTTTTCTTAGCCCCTATTTTCATGGCTCCTCACTCGCAAGGCGCTAGAAAAACTTTTTTTCGAATTGGGTGTTCGAGAAACCACCCTCACGACTACGAGGCCCATTAAAGATTGTAGACAATGAGCCATTTGATTCTCATAGTTTTACAACAAAATATAGAAACATATGAACGGACGGGAAGCATGGCAATTATGATCAACAAATATTGACCCTCTTCAAGATCCCTCCTTGACCAAAACCACCCCTCACTGATACTATCTCTCTTCCTCTTTTCCCTACTAGTAACAAACGTCAACCTGCCTGCCCAGAGAGGAATCTCAGAATTTAATAGCCAAATCAAGTAGAATGAAGAGAAAAAGTGAAATTAGTGAGGAGGATGGAAGACTAGGATTAGACTCTCTCAAGATCAATAATCAAGCGAACCGTGAGAGGAGAGATTACATGAGAAGAAAAGAGTCAGCAAGGAAAGTAGATTGCAAGATGAATTCCAAATTGGAAGACAGAACAATGATAACAAGCAAGAGAGAAATATCAGATAAGGATGTTATAACTTCCAGGTCAAAGCGAGAAGAGCCCAAAAGCAGAATAACCAGTCGAAGTCTCACTTCAGCATTCTCCCAGTTCTCTTTGGAAAGTTCTTTAAGCTCGTTCATGAGCACGTGCTCAGCGATCTTGCATTCGTCGGCCATGATAGTAAAGACTGCCAAATAGAAGGTGGGGGTGAGAGAGAGAGGGGTGGGTGAACACAAATCGGTTAACTGTGTGTGTGCGTGGCTGTTTATCGTGTGATGATAAAAAAGGGGGAACAGGTGTGGGGGGGAGTAATGTTTTTCTATTGTTACAATACGTGTGAGTTGACCCTGGTATGAAAGAGAATATCCCAGGGATATGGTAATAATGCAGGAGCAGGCAGGAATTAAATACTCAGCCTGTCAAGGTACCTCGAATTGGCAGGCAAAAGTTCGTGTGGTATTGCGCAAGGGGTTTATAAATTGAGGAGTGAGATCTATTAGCCGAGTCATGAAAGTTGTCAATTCAAGTAGTCATAGTAATGGGGATAAAAATAAGGGGACAGTTACCTGTTATCGCAACACGCTGAAGATTCTTTTTGCAAAGAATGAAAGTTCAGGAAAGGTGAGTATGATAGGTTGAGGGGGGAACTCGGGAGAAGATCGATCGAAGATGCAATGGTAAGGAATTTGTAGCTCCGTAGATTCAAGGGGTGATGTGACCTGCCCAGCAGAATCAATTTTAATACCCTGTATACATTTAGGGATCCCAATGGCCTCGCCAGTCCCCTTTGATGGAGCACTCATCTTCCAGCATTCGATATGCAGGGAAAAAGGATCGCGACTTATTGTTGTAATTATAACAAAGCGTGTTCGACCCTCTGAATGCACAAGCCACCACTCGGCATCTAAGTGAAGTAAATTTGGTGTTTCCTGATATCCAGCTTCGATAATGAGTGATGGCCAAGCTTCTCTTCCGATGCGAGTTAGAGGTCGCAGGCCTTGGTCCCCTTCCTTACTGCGGTGTCCTGAAACCTTAAATCGTGTTGCCCCAACTCCCCAAATAGAGTATGTGTGCCCGGGAATAGATTCAATCTTCCTGACGATCTCACGATTCAGTTCAGCTGCAACACATCCGGGTTCTGGCCCAAGTATAATTCGTAATATTGCTGCATTTAGAGAATTCTCAAACGTGAAGCGCACGGCCGACCTCAACCCAACTTCCCTTAATCGCCTCTCAATCTCTTCAAAGGCATCTTCCGTGAGACCGTTAAAATATAAATATTTTTGCACAGTGGAGTCGAAACCGACCCCCTCTGCTATGGCTCTCACTAGTTCCCATGGTGATTCGTATTCGAGCCTGTAACGAATAGATAGGGCCTGCTTCTCAAACAGCGTAGTACTGTTGATGCTTGCGGTGCCAGACCCATCGTCTGGGTTGACGGACCATTGTAAGCTTCGATTATCATCCCCAGAGGCCATGAGACAACTGATAACCGGCTTAGACGTATGAAAGGAGAAAGTGCCTATTTTAGCCAAAAGGTCGCACAATGCCGCAAGAAGATTCCGACTCTTCCTCCCAAACCCCTGATTTGGAAGCGTGTCTCGACTCTCGGGGGCTGCCTGTCTCGTGAGACAACAGGAGAGGGGTTTAAATTCAAGCCAAGGTTCGGGTTTGTTTGTTGGAGGTCGTTTGGGCCTGTCGCAGGGGGGGGTGAAGAAGTATAAATGAGCGAGCTTGGGAGTTTTTGGGCCCCCACCCAGGTCCCTTTTTCCGAGAACGAGATCAACGACTCTGTGACGTTTCCCACTTCACCAAACGAGGGGAAGAAGCAAATACTGCAGAGACTACTTAGTCGAAAGGAAGGAACTGCCACCCCGAGGATGGGGGGTTGTGGCAACAGGTGTCGGTGCAGGGTGTAATGCAAGTGTTGAGGTGTGGTGAGACTCGTTCGCTCCGCTGTGCAGCGATTGGAGGTCTCAATGAAAACCACTTTGGGAACTGCGATATCCTTAGCAAAATAGGTTAACAAACTGCCAAATAGCTGTTAACCAAATCCAGAAAACCCACCCTTCCCAAACTATAGTCTACCCACCTTTGAAAAACTATTCCTTTACCAAGTGTTTGTCCTTGATGACGGAGAACTGAGGCTCGTCGGAGGTGGTGGCCGGAACTTTGGATTTGGGTGGGGGGGCTTCGGGTTTGTTTGTTGAATGTAGTTTAGACGAATAGCGTGAATGAGAGTGTTGAGATGTGAGAGAGATGAGTTATTGGGAACAAGAGGAACTGTGGGATCAATAGTCTCTTAGGAGATGGATGATTTGCAGGAAATCATAAGCGCCTCTGGGGAGTGCTTGTGTGAATGCTGCTTGTGACTGGTTACTCTCTCCGTGCGCTTTTGGTTGAGAGGGTACCGTTTCCAGGCCATGACGACAGACACTACCCTAGCGGGGTGATGAACGGTAGAGCAACGCCAGCCTCCTAGGAGCCTACCGTAAGAACTCGTATAATCGGACCATGCGATAGTCTGAAATTTCCTCCTCTGGAGAAGGGACGAAAATACCAAATATCTGCCCCCACGAGACCAAAGAAAATGAAAGAGACACCAGACCTTACTACAAGAGGCAAGTCCAACGTCTTAGTGCATGTTCCAATTGTTCGAGTTCTTACGGTACTTGGACTGCTGTCGACGGGTGTCGGACAAGGCTCGTCCTCATCTAGACGACCTTGGCATCGTCTCTTCTGACTATTGGTATGATACTAGAAAACAGGGAACATTGGTGGGGGTTTAGGTTGTATGCGCAGGGATTAATTACCCCAGTTCTTAAGGTATAATACAATTTTTAACCAATGATTTAGTTTGTTATCTTTCAACCCTTTGCACGAATGAATCTTGTTGTGTTCTCAATTTTTAATAGGAAAAGGCCATTGTAGTGCTCTGGTCTCCAAAGGTCGTTTAGCGAGTGTTGTTGTCGTGATGATAGGAACCCACGCTGGTGCTTAACCTCGATAATAATTGTGTCTCTTTACTCGACTAATTGTGCCCCACATATTTGCCATAAATACCTTCATGAGGCAAATACCCGGCAAGGACTCCAGCATAAAATCAGCTTGCAGAGGTAATAGAATCATGCTTGGGTATTTAACAAGCCCCCGGACACCTTTGTGCCAAGACAGTTACTAATAAACGCGACTTATCTAGAGACTTGACTTCTATTGGGTGTACGTTCTTCCGTGTTTCCTTCATTGCCTATTGGGCGGGTTACACCGTAGCTATCCGGGAACAAGTCAAGCTTCTCATCTCACGGTTTCAGCAAGCGGATCAAAGAAGGCATATCACCCACTCATAATAGCGTGCTCGACACACCATCCTAGAGAAGTAGGTCAACGGGATAATTCCACACCGGTAGTGGACCATTTTGCCACGACGGATCCAAAATTCGAACCCAAGCCAGTGTATGGTAAGGGGGGTTACACACTTCCGCTCTAGCGTTCTTGGGCCGTGTCCTAGTCCAGACGGACTGAGTTTTTCTGCAGTTTTTGTGGCAGTAGAAAACCCCAACACCTCTACATATCAACATTTTGCCAGTTCTAGACAATTAACCACCTGTATAATTTTGATCCGATTGTTTCTCTCTCTCTTAATATGTTTCATTTAATTTTGCGATCATCACGCTGAATTAAAATTTGTAGTATCATTTTTCATCAGGAGGTTGTGCTACTGTGCACTCGCAATTTTCTGACGTTTGTAAAAACGACTGCTATTGCATGACACCAAAATCTTGCGGCTCCGGGCAAATTTTTGCCCATATGCAATAGCAGGAGTTTTTACAAACGTTAGAAAATTGCGAGTAATACACGGTGCAGAGAGATATTTTGCGAGTGGCAACCGGCAACCGGCAACCGGTACCTCGCCCAAGTGCTAAGGCCGGGTAGCCCTATTACCCGGAAAAAACAGTTTACCATTTTAAGACAAATCGTCATGGCAACAGTCACCCCTACTAACAAGATGACCGGCAACAGTAGGATATCGATTTCGAAATGTGCCACCGATCCACCGCGCGCCACACCACACCCACACCCCGCGAATACCCACAGGCCTAAAGCTTTCCCCCACCCTCTCTCCCTTGGTCCCCGTCTCAGGACTCATCTGCCACACCACAACTCTCCACATATTACCGCAATCAAAGACCTTGAATCCTCAAACCTTCACCGCGTACACCTTCACTACGAAAGCCCCGGTCGCGACGTCCCCGCCCGCACATCGCACTGCCATATTCGGCCTGCAACCCGTGGACCCTCCTGGCTAGCAATTGCGGTTCATCGAAAGGATACTATCAGTGCAGATTAAGTACCGGTAGTCGCAGTTCCAGATCGCCATATCATTCACCCCGTTACCTTGTGAAACCTATGAAGAGATCCTTCCCCATGAGTCAGAGTGCCTCTGCCCTGCAGCAGGGCCGCGACAAGTCAACAGGCAATGCGCTTACCGGAGGAAGAAAAAGGAAAAAACACTTGGTAAAAGTTCCCTCCACCCCACCTCAAACAACCATGCTCCCATTTCTTGAAGCTTCGAACAGGAATGTGTTGACACATTCCCGGTGGCCAGCGGTTAGCTAATTGCTGCCTGCCATCGGTGTCGGCTGTGGTCAATTCTTCTTGAAGCCAAAGAGCGAATATGGAAGAGCCTGGGACTCGCAAAAAAAATAACAATAGAACACCGCACAACGACCCAGCTTCAGAGTCACAGCAACAGAAGGGAAGGAAAAGAAAAGGAAAAGAGGCTCCCAATCCTGCAAGAATTGACTCCAAAAGGTTGCGGCTCAAGCCAGCCATGCGGCGAGTGGGACTAGGCGCACCAAAGTACTACCCCCCCTCCGTACTCACTTTCTTATCCTCGGGAGCTACCAGGTTGGCCAACAAACAGGTCTGCACAGCCTACTGCGTCGCCTGAAAATATAACCTCCCGAGCGTGACGCGTCTCCTCCTAGCATAATACTACACCCCCGACCCCTACTAACGGACCTGGAAGAGCAGGTTATTCACCCGCCCCTACCCGTACCGAATTCGATCCCAAGTGCGGAGACGGGGTATCAGGTTGAGGGTGAGGATATCTTCATATTCCCGCCGGGAAATAGAGTATCCTGGTCGCTGCCGCCGCAGGAGGCGATGTCTGTGAGAAGGCTCATTGCGCTTGCTGGGGATCGTGGGTAGCTGACAAAGGTAACAGAATTCTTTGGGACGAGTTGCTCGGACTTGGAGCTGTTAGGGGCCTGGGTGATAGTGGCTTAGGGCCGAACGGTGATGCAGCGGCGAATGTATTAGCCATGTGAGGGTTGAGCGCGGTTTAGCATTAAAGGGTTGGGGCGGGTAATGGATATAAAAAATTTAAGTGACAGCCGCATCGCGGTATGAAGGCGGCAACGGAGGTTCTCTGTAGACCACCGGAATACTGTCGGAGGTCTTGTGAGTTGCTCAACCAAGATCAGGCGATTAGGTTAATTCCGTCCTAGGATAGAGGAAAGCCTGGAGTTTCAACAAATTTCGAAACCAGTTCAGAACACAATGATTGAACCATTCTGGGGATGCTGCTGGCTTAGATGATAGACTATCCTCTGGGAGACTAAATAGTAAAGACGACGTATAGATTCTTTACAATCTTTTGAGTGAAATGTTTTTACAACACATTGGAATCTAGGAGCAATCCTTGAGGCTAAGGGCTTTCCTTACAAGCTGTCATGAAAGCTGCATATTCACCTCCCTCAAAGAGATCGGGAACATCTGCATTTGCCGGCAGGGTGTTGATGCGTTCCAAAGAACTAGAATCGGGGACGTTTGACACGCCCATGATAAACCAAATTTTCTCTCCTTTGCCGCCCCATTGCCCAAAAACATCCTCAAGATCCTCACTGTAGTCTTCTGTGGAATACTTGCCATGAAGCTTAAAACGGAAGACTTTGAGTCCATTCATCCAAGCTGCGAACTGAGATAAAGTAGCCTTGGAACTCTGGTTAGCATGAGAAAATAATAAGCTAATCGTGTTATCCTGATCTAGATCCTCAAATATAACCGTCCGGAGAGACTTTAAGTGATGGGTAAGCATCATTTTTGAGATAACCGTATCTTCACTTAACCAAACTGTAGCACATTGGCCGGCTTCGGTAAAGGTGGGATATTTTACTGTCGTAACTTCAAACACGACACAAACATTTGAGGGAATTATAAGAAACTCTCCCTTTGGCAAGGTCAGCAACTTTTTATGATTTACAACACTGCATGATACTGTTAGCTAATATCCGACCACCGATAGTGGCAGGGGTGAATACCGGTACTTGGCAGGGTTCGCGACCCACTCCGGATCAGAATCACTGAAAACGATCCTCTCCTCCATCCGCTTCGAATCTTTACCGCATCCATTTTCCACGATTTTCTGCATATGACTGGTAAAGAATCCATCAGTCCATCCCCCCGTTGCCGAATCGAGACTCCCATATAAAGCCCCCTTTGACATGACCTTCGAGTCTATTATATGATAAACGCCCTCTCGGTTCTAGGCTTGTCACAAGGCCTGCAGTGACACTTACCAGGTACCATATGACCCGGAAGCGGAGTTTCCAACCATCTTCACACCATGGTGTAAAGTTTGAATTTGGTATAGCTGCCGAATCTTGGTTATCCAGGTGCCTGTTAAAATAATGTTTTCTTCTGTGGCAATTTTGCGTATTCCCCCTCCCTTTCGCTAAGATTTCCGTGCACGCATTGAATTCCCGGAAACGACACACTCTTCAATTCTAAGGCATTATGTTAGATTAAAGCGGGATGTGAACTCACTCCCTCATAATCTCTACGTTGCTCCAAATTAATTTCGGTGTTATAGTATTTGGCACAAGGCTTGGGCCAATGTCAAGAAGCAGAATTAGATAGTGGGGTGCGCACGAGACTCTCAGCCACATCAAGATACTCGAATCCGTATTCCAGCTCTGAATTTTCCATTCTAATGTTCGGTCTACTCAGGTATTCAGCTTCATTGTAATAACATCTCATTTGGAGTAGGCATGTGTAATCAGCTGTTGAAATTTCTCAGGCATTAATCGTAGGAATCTTAATCAGCGAGACTTATTTCTTCTCTCTCACCTATTTGCCCCCTTCTGATGTGAGGCCCGATATGATGTAATCGTCATCGGGTAACAAGCCAGGAAGCCCTGCACAGATCTTGAAATGTTTCAGTATAATATAGATATCGTCGCTGTTTCTAATAATCTCGAGAAAATCTTCACTGATAAAATAAAACTGACGGAATGAAACCCTCTCAGGTTCTTAGTATTCGCCGAGGACCTTTTAGATTTCATTGCGGAGTTCCGCTAGGTACTCCGAAGACTTCTAGACACCTCCTAAGATGTTCAGAATGTCAAGGGTATAAAGCGATTTGCAGACCTCTTTCATAACGATAGAAAGCTCGCAATTTACGTTTCGGAATCGGGAAGATTGAATAGGAAGGATATTCTTGATATCATCATTCCTAATAAAGCTACCGGGGGGGTAAACTTATTGGCGCTGTACATCTGGATGTCGAATAAAACATGAACTCTGTTCAGATTTTCTTCCTATGAGCATGCCTCATCCTCGAACTCCTTGTAATATGGGGAATTCCTCATGGCTTGGAGCGAATTAGATTTTCGCTACATTTAGCAAAAAGTTCTTCTCACCCGCAAATCAAACAGCATTTCTTTTGATAACTAATGGAATCGAGCATATGACCATGGTTCCTGGACCTAAAGTTATTATCGACTCGGATCAAATCGCCACTTCAAGGGAGACAAAGCCCGCGATTGCAAATCTGGTTCAAGAATTCCTTCTAGGCCGTTTCACCTTGTTCTTGGGCAAAGATGTCACGAATCACAAGCCCACTAGCAAAACAATTGAGATCCCAACCTGCGCCCAGTATAGAAGATTGGAACTATCAACTTCCTGTTAACACTAAAGAGTGGCTCCATTTAGGGCTAAAAAATTAAATACATGCCCAAATAAAAAAAGCCACGTTTTCAGTAATTAGTTTTTTTGACCCCACCAAGTGCCAGTCGCTTAATACTGTGTCAGAAACAGGCTAAGGTAAAGTCTCCCAATAGATCTTACCACTTTCCAAGCATGAATGATGTATGGCTTGTTGAATCGGAGAACCTTGTACCCGATATCCCCACCGGACTATAATGAAAAGCCGGGGGTCGATAACTCGTGTGATAAGAGAAAACAAGAATTTACCCGATTGCTGTTTAGGGTAATAGTATAAACCGAGGATAAGTCGGTTCCGCTGGGAAGGTATCGCCCTAGCGGCAATCGCTAGTTGATATCTATAAATATTAGCCACCCATTAACAAAATATCATATGGGATATATCGAAAGCCTACCGGCGCTGCCAGGCGCCAATGAAGCCGGCAGGCTGCCCAAAAGCCTGGCCTACAAAGCCCAGGTCAGTCTCATTTTGGCCTGGCCTGGCCGCCTGCCAACTCTGATCTACTTTACACTGCCAATCGCCCATTTCCCACCACCGGGGTTAGAAGACTGCAATGTAGACCAAACATATATGAGAAAGAAACCTTTCCTAAGTTATAAACCCCTTTCCTTAGACCGAATATCCTTTCATCAAGGTCGGAAATTCTCTCCCACCGTCACAGAAATTGTCAGTTCGGTCGTGCGGGATGAAAAAGATTGCGTACCGGGATACTCTTGGCTGCTGAGGGGCCAGATGCCACAATTGACCGACGGGACAATATCTGGCTCAGGCTGGCTGGCAGGGAGGTGAAAGGCATTATACAAAGACGGCCCAGGGTTCTGACAACGAATTTGCTCATGGTTAGGAAAGATTAACGGAAGAGTGAGAGGTAGTTAGGGGATAAGCGAGGGGAGATGAGGATGAATTTAAGAGGTGTGAATAAGAACGGGGTGAATGGATGATAGAAGGGGAAAAAGGGGGAAATTGACGATCAAAGTAGAGAGAAGCAGAGAGAAGCGGAGGTGGATGTGTTAGGGTGGAGGAAAAGAGAGGAGAATAAGGTGAATATGCAGACATGGCTCCGTGCCAGGAATGGGTACCAGTTTCTGAATGGCCTGCAGCGCCCTCTGATACCTACGACCCAATAGAACAAAATTGGCGGTGGTTAGAACGTATGTCAGAAAATAGCTTAGATTCCAACCATCGTAAGATTTGCAGTCAGAACGAGTCAACAATGTCCTTGGCGATAATCTTGAATGATGGCTTCAATTACGGGTGGAAATTCGAAGAACGAGATCGAGGTTCGATACCACAAATGTTAGTCATTCGGTAATTTTTCTGTTGATTACGACTCGTAGAGGGCCCCAGCGGCTAGTATACTAGTATTTTCCCATATATTGAATCCTCGGCCATTCCAGCGCTCTGCAGGCAACCACAACAGCGTCATAACTCCCCTCTAGGAGTAGAAATAAAAAAAGAAAAACAGTGAAATAAAAAAAGTCTCTTTGGCGGGGAATTGAACCCCGGTCTTCCGCGCTCAGAGTTAACTGACAGGCGGAAATACTAACCACTATACTACCAAAGAAGAATACATTAATGTGATGCTATATCAGATACATGAACCCCGAACGCTTTCTTTAGCAGGCAGAACGCATGAGACCTGGGGCGCGGATGCCGCAACTGACAACATGACAGATGCCAGGATTGGCAGGCACAAAACAAGTCGATTACCAAGGCACCCGATGAAGATCGTGTGTTCATTGACTCCCTACCTAATCCAAGTTATCGTTAGTAATGGCGAGCACTATTAGTCACCCTCGCTTTTGAACATAGTCCTTGCCCAATCCCTTACCTTGTGGCCGAAATTCATGGCTGCGTAGCGCCGGATCTCGGCTGAGGGTGATTTTTCCGGGCGGAAACATTAGCCTATTTCACGATAGTACTCAGGCGCAAATCTACCCGGCCACTCTTGTTTCCATCATGGAAAATTGGGAATGCTGAATAGCACTGATATTGGAGTATCCTGAGCACAACTTCTGAAGCATAGCGTGCTTCCTATCACGATTACCCAAGTAGGCTAGTATAGGTGTCTAGCACTTGCAATGAATACAAGGTGAGGGATGAGGCCACATCGGCTAGCAATTGGGCATCGGGCGACAACATGTATCCCCCCACACCACTTCTCCCTCTACTCTCCCGTAAAACAGTCTACATCAACAGCCACAGTGTGGAAGGTGAACTGAATTTCTGTCATCGTTGCTGTTTTCTTTTCCTCTTGACATATCCTCTGCTTGCACGGTTCACAATTCCATTTTTCAATCCCCGTCAACCCTTAAGCCCTTCGGACAGCGATTCTGCTATTCATTTCAGTCCTCTTTTTTGGCCTGCTGCTGCTACCCGATCCCGCTATTTTCATTATTCATTTCAAGCCATGGCAGATATCTTCAGCGGCACAGCTGATCACCGATACTATAGCCCTAGAATATATAGGAGATCAGTCACACCTGGTACTTCATCGACAACCGAGAGTTCTGGCTCTGCTTCACTAACAACAACTCATTCGAGCCTACCGTCTAGTCCACCGTCCGAAATGAGCCAAAAAGCCGCACCCGTCACTGCGCCAACTCAAATAGCTGAGGCCACTGACCCGAGCCAATCTGGCCTCCCGAGGCTAAGTTCCACTTTCAGGCAACTAGCTTCCCTAATTGGTCACCAAAATTTATCCTGGTTTACGACACCCGGTCGTTTGGCTCACAAGATCGAGAGCCAACTTCGTCACTGCCAACAAACGGACAAGGGATGTTACCTACTTATTAACAGAGTTCCGCCCAACACGATCGACCAGATTGATGAGGCTTTCCGCGCACTCGAAATTCAGCGTGCAGTGCGATTCACATATGATGGGCTCCTGCAATCGCTGATCGTTAGGCTTATGCCAGGTTCCGCTCATGAGAACACAAGTGGAGGCTTTATCAGCCGAGTTGAAGCCAAGATAGAGCTCCTCCCGGGCCATTCCTGGCGTTCGTATTATAAAGCAGGAGCAACACGGTATTACGCTCCAGGCAAGAGAAGTAAAGAGGGGGGCCAGGGAATTATACCCTCCAATCGGAAAGACCCTGATGACATGCCAAGCGTGGTACTAGAAGTTGGTGATTCAGAAAGTCTCCCCTATCTTCAAATTGATGCACAATGGTGGCTCGAGCATCCTAGGGGCCAAACAAAACTTGTTATTCTTATAAAGATTACTAAATCGCCGCTCCCCAATTCATTCCGTATTGAATGCTGGGAAATGTTGCCCGACGAGAACCAGAGGGGTACCTGTAGCAGGACCCCAATGAAGCCCCAGATGGATCAATTCTTCGATATCGATGCTGCTGGTGTTGTCACCGCTAATCCGAAAAAGAAAAGTCAGGATTTGATAATCCCTTATAATCGGATCTTCGATCCTCCATTTCCGGAGTCCACCCCCGATATAATTATCTCAAACCACGAACTGTCCGAATGGGCATTATTTATATTTGAGAGATTTTAATTGTAATTCACCCCCCCAAAGTTGACCTACTATAGTTTGCTCTGATACACAGAACAACAATTTAATGAGTTCCTAATTACTAATATTTTCTGTACTCGGTACCACAAACAGATAACCTGCATTTCACCACCTACAATTGCCTGCCAACTATTTCCTTCGCCCCCCTTGTCGCTACATATTTGCTTTGTTTTTCCATGAATATAGTTCAGGGAGTAGGGGGGGTTTCAAAAAGTTGATATTTCATTTGCTTCGTTTCTGTACAGCAGTCCCGTACTAGGCTGGTACAGTTGTTTGTTACGCGTCGGTGCGAGTTCGTTGTTCACATCCTGCACAGTACTGCACAGTATGATACGAGTACATAGATACATATCACATATAGTGCAGTTCTCCATCAACTCTACATCCACCGCGACCATAATTCAGGGGATCGCAGCTGGATGCGTTGCGGCAGAGGAGCCCGGAGGCAAGAAGAAACAGGCTATGCCTAGTTATTCCTCAAAGTTTAACCTTCTATCTCACTTTATTGGTAGGAATCATCTTGCTATTGCTCCCCCTGGTCTGGTAAAGGGCTTTGTTGTGTCTCACGATGGGCACACAGTTACGGTATTGAGAAGGTATAAATCCTTACCATTGTAGCGTAGTGCATTCGCATGTGATAGGGTAATTTTAGCAGTCAGGAGAGCATTTGGGGACAAGAAAACCTACACAATAGCAGCCAATCCCGGTCCCTCCCCGTAGAATACCAGCCAACGTTTGTTAATGCCAGCAAAATGCAACGTTTGACCTACAGCCAAGAAAATAACTCTTAACCTCTAAGCCAGAAAAGAAAACACAATCATAAAAAATCATTAAAAAATCATAATATTTTTTTTCAAAAATAAACCATTATTAGGTGTATTTAATATTATTTGTTCTTTTTTGGGGGGAAAGTCTTAGAGACATATTGGAGGGGAAAATATAATGTGTGTGAAAAAAAGCGATTTCTTGAGCAGCTAAACAGGATAATAAGCATGGTTTCAACAAAGCTTGGCAGGACACCAACCTAAGTCTTTTACTAATAAGCAGATTTATTGACAAAATCTAAGCAACCCAGGCTATCTAAATAATTAATTTTTATCTTTAAAAAAAAGTCGAAAATTTAGAGGTGTTTTTCTGGTGTACTCACCTGAATGTTGGGGAGTTTTATTTATCGAATTTACATGAGTAATTCCGAAAGTAGGATGTGCCTCCTAGAAATTTATTACTGTATTGGGGTGGTAAACATTGGCTGGCATTCTGTAGTGAATGTCCGTGACACGCTGGTATTGAAAAGGTTCCCTCTCCCTTCACTTAAATGACCACATCCCGTGCAGCTCTAGCGCAAGAGTGCACGCAAATCTATCGGAAGCGGAAAAACTCACTCGGTTTGTGTGTGGCTGATGACTTTGTAGATGAATGAATCAGATTCGTCGGGGCGTGTAACGTCATTCACGCATTAGCGGCTCGGCACCGGTATCCGGCTCAGCGCCAAGCAGAGAGTTCGCATGAACCCTGCTCAGCGTCAAAATTGTTGCGAAAGTCGCTTAAGGTAATGAAACGACACAAAACTTTCTCTGATGACACGGATAAAGGAAGGAAGAAGAGGGGAAGCAGAAGCCAGGATTCAGCAAGCAATTCAGCACTACCATAACAGTGATGAATCCTGACTCCGCTCATAGGCAGAGAAATACGGTATTGCCTATTCAACCCTCCGAGGAAGGCTAAGGGGAAGGCAGGCACGCGAGACAGGACATCTGCACTTGCAGGTGTTATCGGAATATAAGGAAAAATCTATCGTTCGCTAGTGTGAGAAGCTGGATGAGTAGGGGCATCCAGCGCGTTTGGCTGTGGTGAAAGGACTGGCTGAAGCCATCATTGCTCATCGGATGAAAGAGGGAATATTAGGAAAGAATTGGATGTCGCGGTTTCTCCGGCAGCATCCAGCATTGGCCACGAAGCTTGCAACCCAGCTTGATCGTCAGAGAGTCCTCGGTAGCGATCCAGTTGTTTTGCAGGATTATTGTAAAAAGGTATTTGAGTGGTTAATGTGCATATGGGCATTCTGCTAATCCTGCCTCTAGCTTAAGAATCTTATCAAATTTTATAAGATATCCTATACCAATATGTACAACATGGACGAGAAGGGTTTCATGATGGGAGTAGCCTTGCGTTGCAAGGTTATCTGTAGAGAGAATGGCCCGTCTGCCAGGTTAACCCAAGATGGATCCCGGGAATGGATTACTGTTATTGAAACAGTATCAGGTGATGGGTGAGTCCTCCGCCCGATGATTTTCAAAAATGGAAAAGCCTATTCTATGGGCTGGTATGCTAAATTAAAAAAACATGACTGAGCAACCTTCGGTGTATCGGAAAAGGGCGGGAGTAATTAGGCATTAGGATTGAGGTGGTTGAGAGACATTTTTGATCCGGAAACACGGGAAAGGTAAACTGCCACTACTCATTGTTTTATTCATATACTAAAGAGATTTCTATTCGATTAGTGCTGGTCCGGAGTACCGTTTGCTCATCGTAGATGGGCATACCTCTCATTACAATTGGGAATGTTTGGTTATTACTTGAACGCAAAAATCCTTCCACTCTGTCTCCCCGCACACTCAACACCCCTGCTCCAACCCCTGGATGTCGGTTTGTTTAGCCCTCTGCCGCGCCATTCCAGTAATGGCCTTGATACCATTATTAGAAAAGGTCATGCTGGTATGAAGAAAGGAGAATTTTTACCGTCAGTACTAGTTTGAATCACACATCATAAAGCATATGGCAACACCAACTCATGACTCGCTCCAGTATTTTTTCAACCAAACATTCTCCTCCTTTCTGATTGGAAGGATCGGATCATTAAAAACCAGTCAATTATTTTCCGTTGGTACAGGTACTAGTACGTATTAGAACAACTCCCCTGGAGAATAATCTGGCTAACTCTGTTCAGCGTTTGAAGGTTTCGGGGGCAAGTGGAGCTGCGGATCTTTGAAATTGCCAGATGCATTTGCGACACTGAAGACAACGCGATTTCCTGCAATCGTTTGTGAGTCAGGATTTTCGGAAAGCTTGGATAATTTGATGGATGATGCACGTCTTGGGCTGCTTGGTACGGAAGGACAGACGAAAATAGTAGTCGTTTTGTCCTTCATGGAGAGTCAGTTAAGGGGGAACCAGGTCGAAGACACCACTGATGCAAACAGCAACACCCAAGAACAGACTGTCATCGACAGTATCAACCAATCAACCACGCAAACTAATTTGGCACAAATGTTGGAACAACTGAATCAACGTGCCAAGTTGAAAAAACCATTGATAGGAGACCTTTCGGCGACTTTGCACTTATTCCGCGCCACGAAGGATTATACGGATATTGAGGAATTTTTTAATTCAACAGTTCTTCCTCTACCTGTCAGCGATTCTGCCGTTCGCTCACTGGAAATACCCTCTAGTGATCCTTCCATTCCCCCGGTCCTCGCTAGAAATTCTACCGTTCTGCCAGAACCTACCGGTGATTCTACCGTTCCCGCAGGACCTGCCAGCGCTTCTACTCTGCTCTGAGTACCCCCCACTGCTCCTACCATTCTCCCGGTCCTCTCTATCGATTCTACCATTCTCTCAGAACCTTCCAGCAATTCTACCGCTCCTGCAGTACCTGCCAGCACTTCTACTGTTCCCCCAGAACCCGCCAGAAAACCTACCTTTCTTTCAGTACCTCCCAGTGATCCTACCAGTCTCTCGGTCCTCGCTAGCGATTCTACTGTTCTCCCTTCTCCCCCCAGCGATTCTACCCTTCTCCCAGTTCCCGGTAGCGTTTCCACCGGAATCCGGGAATTTCAGATCCCTTTAGTGGATATCTTCGGCAACGATCTGCCCGAAATGCTCTATCCCAAAGATTCAATCATCTTCTCTTTGTGCGAGCTAGAAGCACATGTTATCGGGTCTCTCCAAGGAACTACTTGGTCTAGAGCCCTTCAACGTGCAAAAAAACGTATGAAAGAGAAGGGGGTATGGAAGGAAAGGGAGACTTTCACACAGTCTAAATGCCGGAGGCGCTATTGATGGAGGGATCGGGGCTTCCTATGTGTACCGTAGCGCAAAACATGGCTTTCTAGATTTCTTAAAGATACCCCCATTCTCATGTCTCTCAATCAAGAATAAACTCTGACCAAATACCACCGCCTTCCCCGGCCCTTCAACCATATCATGGAAGTTACAAATTAATTTCTCCCCCCCCCACACCAACACTTTTCCCATCGCCGCTCTTTTCTACCTCTAGATCAATCTCTATAGCAGGCCACTCACTGAACAGTGCATTCTCACTTGGCCCCTCTGTATTCTCTCCAAGCCCTGGTGGCCATGCCCTCCATCAGGCCCTAACCCAACACTCCAGTGAAAGGTCCATAGCAGCACCAGCATACCCTGCTGGCCCGCCACTCCTCGTAACACTTCCATACATCCCAACAGGAGATGCAACAGCTCGGAAGATCGGGTTTAATTCTTCAGCTGTACATGTGGCTTCATCTTGAGCCGGTTGTTCCGTGGCCATAGATATTCTCGGCAAACACCGCATCGGGTGCAATAACCTAGGAGTCAGCTATTTGCAGATCTTGAGAGGGACGTATCTCTCACGTTGACAAAAGGTGAGTCTCAGCTATTGCTGAGAATTCAGGCCAAATGTGTTAATTATTTGTCTTTTAATATAGGTTCGAGTGAGAAGGCAGATCTAGAAAGGGCAATTGCGGAGAAGAAGGAACTTTTGCAGGAGAGGCAGGCTTTAATGTGCACCCCAACCTCGACTATTGGCGTGGCCTTGGTTATTCCCTAACACTTTGAGTTTGTTAAATTGATGCACACAAGGACACTAGCGAACAACAGCAACAGAAAATTCGAGAACAAGAGAGCCGGCTACAGAATCTGGGCTATGAGATAGCACAGCCAAAATTGAGACTGAAGCTCTTGCAGAGAGACTTGATGGGATTGAAAAGGCCGATAGAGGGGGTCAGCGCAGAGTGTATGCCTGTTTCCCTTAGTAAGGGCTCGCTTTAAATTCAAGTTAACTTATCAAAATAGACTCGCTCTTACCAATGATAAATCCTTGGAAAACAAAGAAAATATACTACGAGGTTTTAGTTATCTCGCACAGGACATCCCGAGTCGAACTCTCACACAGCCAGTGTACCCACCTCTAAGGCCTCTAAATATTCCATGGACACAATCGAGCATTCCAGTAGACGAAGCAGCACAAGCACTATTCTATTACAAAGATGGTGAAGTTAAGACGGATTCCACTCTCCCACTGGACAATCTAAAGAAGGCATATCAGGTGCTTGCCTCTCGCTACAACGATATTCCCTATGAGTTTCATCAGTACAAAGAGGCATATAATCGTTTGATCAAGAAATATGCACAGAATAAGGCTTTTTGGAAACAGTGGTCCGAGGAAGACAACGCTCGATTGATCAATTCCGAGAAGAGGAGGATGAACAGAGGTACCACTGAGCCACAGACTATCTTAGGGAAGTTTAACGGCTACACAACCTCGGGTACACCAATAACTTGTGGCTCGCCTACTCCTAGAGCGCCAAACATATCCCACGTTAAGCCGCGATTCCGACCATTTGTCGTTCACTCATCACCTACAAATGGAGGACTATTTCATGAGTTTTCAGGATCTGGTGCTGACGTGGCGGGAGGGGTGAAAGGGTCTTTTGAACCTGTTGATGAGAATAGTCTGATAGCTGGTGACCCAAAGGAGGGTCCTAAAGAGTTGACTTCTTCGCCGCTCAGCTGCCCTCCGTCATCTTTATCTATCCCGAGGACCCAGGCACCATCAAGATCCTTTGGAGTGACCCACAATTCT